>JASANE010016853.1:0-31082 GCA_030248225.1 Trileptium ribeirensis | reverse complement strand
ATTGCTAATGTGGTTTAGAGTATATGCAGGCTAGCCAACATCGTATTCGAGAATCGGTAAGTAAAATATTTACTCTCTAACAGCAACCGTGAATTTTTACAATTTGCTGACTTTGCAATCTAATGCTTAGGTAAACGTATAAATTTATGAGCTATTGCAAAGGCACAATACGATAAATAATGGTCTTTACAAGCTTGTTTTGTGCCTATCATTTGTAGATCAATTGTGCTGTGACTGGATTCTCTGTCATAGTACTTGTTCCGGGTATGCACTGTCTGCCGTCGAACTTTGGATTGAAAGGTCTCAAATCAAACTGCAGTTTGATCGTATTCACTCATTCACTTAAGTCTATGCTTGTTTATGAACGCCGATATGTCTGAAGACCTCTCTGGCCTATTCACTAAGTACAAATTTTAGGTCCGTTTGCGTTGACTTTTACAATGTAAATCTTATTTACGTTTCTTTCCGCCCAAGCTTACCTTTCTTTATTGTGCTGTTCTTTTGGAGTTGCTTTTGCCGTAAATAGTAGTCATGCCGTAATGACCTTGTAAAAATTGTTCGAACAAAGATACTAATGGTCAACAATCGTTACCTTGCCTTTGTAATAAACCTAACCACGAGGCAATGGTTCAATTCTTGATATGAGCTCGTTTCTTACACTAAGAATGCCTTGGTGACGTTACGGTGGCGAAACTGAGCATCCTAATAACAGATTAACCTGGAAAAATATTTGCAAAATTTGTACTATGGTTTATCACAACATCTACTATTAACAACTTCGTGCTTTCCATGTTTTAATATCATTCTTCATAGTTTATTTATAATACAGCCGCTAAATGTATACGTAATTCCGTTCGTAGGATAGGAAACTATCAGGGAAATTCCGTTACTCAAATATACCTAAATGAATTTTTAATGATTCTTGTATAAAACGGTATATCTTTTCTCTATCGAGAAACATCCTATTTCTTAAAAGTGGTATGATAGCCCCTGTTTTCGAATATATAGTCTGAATTTTTCTGCATACATGTGCCTACTTTGGGGCAAAAATATAGATTCTGAGCGCTAAATATAACTCAACGTATAGGTATCCCATTAGTATGTATATATGCTTAAGCCATTATAGTCAAATAACAACGTGGAATAGTGATTCGAAATTTTTACTGAAGTTAATACTAACCTGAACTTAGGTATTTTTGTATCAATTTCAATTTACACACCAACGTAACTTCGACCAGTTTCCGTGATTTTATTAAGTCAGGAAAATCTGGGAAAGCAAAACCGCACATAAATATCCTTGTGCATAACCAGTGATGAAACCTAATTAGTAACAATCGTTTCCATTCCGTCTGATACTACAATTCCACTTTCTTAAATAATTCGCTCCAGTAGCTGTTGTATCATGAACATTACGATATTTTCTAAAGGAGTAGTTTCTGCACACGAACTTTTCCTTCAGCCATATGTTTTTACTATTAAGCGTAAGGAAGAGGAGAATGCTTCATGGATGAAGAATTTTAAAATATATACCTTCATATACCTTCATACAGTATTGTTTTACAGTACTGTGTTACTATTGCTTTAAATATTACGTAAACACATTGCGCTTTTATTTGCGTTATCAAAATGTTGCGGATTCGAAACTGCATTCTTGGTCATATTGAATGGCAATATAATTTTTAAGATGTATGAACTGTCTGAAAAACAAAAAAAAACTAGAAACAAGGATGATGTGTCAAAATAAAATTACTTAAAAATATGTTTATTGCATTTTATGTTGAATTTCCAACTTCAGTAACCGCATATAGTCGATGGCACTTTTACAATTTTTTGGTAAAAATCATAGAAAAGTTAGCAATAACAAAATTTATTTGAAAACGTTCTTATAATTTTTATGCGTCCAAACCGAATGTTTTCACGACTTGTGCTCGAAATAAAACAAAACTGATCTCTCCCTTTTAGTTGGTCCAAATAGAATAAAAGCTTTGCAACGACGAATTACTTTGTAACAGCAACAATAGCAATGTTGAAATATGATCCAAATGCGAGCCACTTTTATCACTGGTTTACTGGTTTTTCTTGAGTCATGTGAATTTGGGACATTGGGTTTTCTGTACGGCTATGTTTTATCCTCGCGGTAGGCTTCTATTTGCACATGTATAATTCGGCAAATTAGTATTATAACGACGTACGTTGGTCACGTTCCGGTGCGCTTTTGCTCATTAAAAAATAAGTTGTTACAGTTTCTTTTAACGGATGTTACATTTCAATAATTTATCAAAAGTTTTGCAACACCATAAAAGATGATAAATATTAATAACTATAACTAATTGCTTCAGTACCTGTTCAGGTTGTTTTGTGGTTCGAGGCCTAGTTATGATTTCATAATTTATATTAAACAGATTTCAATTAAATATTTCACAAATCTAATTTCCACTTAGGCTTTTCAACAAACTTTAATGTCGGAAAATGTTGAATTAATAAATGGAATGGGCAAATAGTATGTCTGGGGCTATCCTTCTAGGCAGAAAATTTCAAATGGTGAAATAATATACCTTTTGCATAATTAACTTAAAAATATTCTCACTTTATGCCGTGGCGTATATGTACACTTTTAATTGTAATACTAAAGCTGTCCTGTCATGTTATTCTATAAAGGTTTATATTATATATTATTATATATAATTATTAGTAATATATATGCACGCAATGATATATTTTTTTGACAATGAAAACCAAATATTTTCCTTTATATAACTGAAAAAATCCTGTATCGGATATATTTCTGTGAATCGAGTGAAGTAATCAGTGCTGAATGTTCAGTAGCAATATATTTCAGGAAATTGTTCTAAGGTTACAACGTTACAATTTAGTACAAGTTTCGGGATCAAATATGATAATATTGGTACTAAAATGATTAAGAAATATATTTCTTCGCATTAATCAATACAAAGATTAACAGTTTACCGTTCATTCAGACATGAATTTCGAAATGCTAATGTTCCCTTTCCCTTAGACAAAAAGATAAATATTTAAAATTTAGGGTCTTTCATTATGTATCATTTACCTTAAGATGTGTGCACCTAGGGCCGGATTCTGCCACAGAGCCAATTCCGGATAGTGACAAAAACACGCAGCCACATCCAGCTCTTCATAAATAAAATATAAGCTATGCTAGCATGTTTGCACGGACCGGGAGTGGCTATGTCTCAGGGTTTAACAGCTGGGACGGGCTACTGAAAAAATATTTATTACAGTCAGTTTAGCAAGTTGTGATACATGTTTAGTTCTAGGTCCAAATAAGGCAAGATTAAAAATTAAAAAAAGATTAGTAATTAAAAGCAAAGCGCATAAATTCAGGCAAAATATATAAGTAAATATCGCTCTTTCCAAAAATTTTGTTTTGCGCATTTTACAAGCCAGCCTAGTAGCTATGTAAGACATGCTTTTTCATGCATGAAAATTATGCTATTGTAACTGGAAGGATGTTTTACGTATATATGATCATAACTGTCTTCAATTTCCATTTTTTGGCGATTTTCCATTGTCATCATATATTTGTGGTTTTTAGAGCCCATTCAGGCCCTTGTGACCATTTATCAGCCATACTTTACTATTAGCTAAATATATTTGTAGGGTCTGGCTCGGCCCAAAAATATCACACTGGCTGACCGCGACTAGCCAAGCATGACTTTAGAGCCGCGGCAGACTGTGACAAAATCCGGCCCTACTGCACACATCTTAAGGTAAATGACGCATTATGCAGGTCCGTAGCCACAACACTCACTTGAATTGCGTGCGCTGTGGCACCTGTTTTCTTAGGTGTTCTGACGGTGTGGGAACTATGCGTCCGCGAAATTGACGTAACTTGTAGCATCAGGAATCAAATTTACGACCATGATTCTTTTCATATCTTACAAAACAGTCTATTATTAGCTGCTGGTTAAACTAGATGCTGCGCTAGGACCGTTGAGTTTAGAGACATTGCTTTTAGTTATTTGCCAGAGATCAAACCATGACTAACATTTAGATTAAACGAATTGGATAAATAAAAAACACGATTAATAGATATTAATTTATTCATAGCTGAACTTTGAGTAAATCGGAGTGTTTTTTGCAAAGTTACAGACGATAGCGGTGGCATTTGACGTTTTAATCCGAAAACTATATAGCCCCATATTTCAAAGCTATACACATATATTGGGATGAATTCAGCAGTATCCGCTTATCAAAAAATCGACGTAAGTGGTAAAGCCATGAGCTTCAAAAGAAATAAAAATTCCAAAACCATATATTAAGACAACGAAATATACGCACATCTTGGTGTACACTATTGCTGTTACCAATCTATGCCGTAGATTGGACTAGGTTAGAAAATATCGATTATATAATATGTCAAAATAATATTATAGATACACCCATTGTCAAAATTTAAAGCAAAAACCGCGCGTCGTCCCAAGCCATAACAACAGCTATACTTACGGGATTTTGGCACAAACTTGGCAGATTTTGCTGTCTTGTTAAGTTCCAAAAATGTTATCGAATAGGTGTCAGGCCTACAATTTCACTACCACAAACCCCCTGTATTGTGAAATTTTTTGTAACGTTACTTTACGGGTGCCCGTGTTATAGTTGGAAACAACAATATTCGACGTAATTTTAGTTAAAAAGTGGACTTTATTTCGTTCCAGCTCTTAAGAGATGTATACAGAGCAATGCTTCCACCGCTAAGTGGCGATGGTTAACTATTATCGACGGTAACAAAATTGAATACACCAACCTGTCCGTTCCTGAGCCATAACCGTTGTAAAAATAGCACGGTAACCTCGCAACAGGATAATCGGTAACTTAGCAACATAATCAGTCTTTAGCACCAAACATTGTTATTATTGGTTTCTGATTCAGCACGTTTTATGGTGTCCCTTGCTCAGAGTAGTATCTGACACAGTATGTTAATGATTTCTAGTTGACGGTTACCCATGCCTACAACTTAGAACTACATTTTATATATTTCTGTCTTTGAGTTCAGGAGCTAGAGGTGTCATAGCTGCATTTCCCGATTTAATATTTGGTATTGCCTAGGGTAAACCCAACGGTAAATGCATACTTTTGCAGTATACATTGCCGATAGTACATTAGTGAGCAGTAGCTACGTGGTGCCCCTGCAGCCCTAGTACAGCATTTAACTGGCAGAAAAGTTTGGTACTTACTCCATGCATACTCAAGAAGCCAGGTAGCCGGGTTCACGTCGGGGGGGGGGTGTCTGGAGGTGCGTCTGCCTTCGGCGATGGAACGGGTGTCCGACGCTTAAAACCTTTAACCCTTCTACTTACACTATTACCGTCTACTATTTAATTTCTTTAGCTGGCAGAAATGTTTCACATATAATCGAAACAAAACCTTTTACGCGGCGTTCACGTTATAATGTTACCAAAGTTTGAAACCAATGTATCCACACAGTTTCAGGCACGCTCTCGGCTGCATGATACATTAAACATCCCCATTTTATTTTTATAATTTTAATAGGTAGGGGTGGTGCGATATTCCAACGGTGTCAAAGACTCCGTGTCTCTTTGTAGTTTGACTGAGGGGGTACGAAATAACATGTTGTAACTAAATAATACACTACATTAGCTATGTGATGTCCGTTACTTTTAAATTACCAAAATGGTAGTTAACGGTATATACGGCACCGTAAATAAAGAATGTAGTAGCTAGTAATGTCGCGCACGCTCAGAAATTGATTTACGGTATGAGTGCATCTTGACTGTTCATACGGTATAGTCGCGATTACAGGGAGAGTTCCAAACAGTGGGGATATTATAACGTGATGGCCTCATTATTAGTTTAAGGTTGTTTAAAAGAGTTCTTCACACCTTTAGATATTTAGCTCAAAATTTGACTCTGAAAATCTGAAGGGAAACTGTTCAATGTCTGTTCATTTATTTTTCGTAATATTTTTATTTGCATTTTCTTTATCTCGAAGTTTGAACAAAGCTTTGAACGGTTCTGTTATTAGTGAATCAAATAGGTGAAATCGAGAATGTGTTCAAATGTTCATATGAAGGAAAACAGTAAAAAATTAAAAATTCTTTCAGATTTTAAGCCCCAAATTTTGACCTCATAATTAGAAACTGTGATTGTAGGTTAAGTAATAATAACCATCAATGCGAGGAATGTAAAAAGTAACCTCGATGTGATGACATGCAACGTGGCGTCGAAATTTCGTGACACAAAAATTGCTCTAATTTTACAAAATTTCAGTACAGGTAGCAGAAAATTTACAAAACATGATTTTGAGCCAGTCTAAAATTTTACAAGTCTTATTGTATAAAGTGGAGCCAATTTTGAAAACCAATATCAACGTTTAAGTTTGTATAAAATGTGTGCTCCGCACCCTTGAATATCTTTCAAACATATTGCTAACTATAACTTAAGAAGAATGTAAAGTTAGTCCAGGTGTTTTAGAAAGAATGTTTGTCTTCTTGCCAAACTTCTCCACGCCATGTCAACAAATGTTTAAAGGTTGAAATTATTTATTGCAAGATCTAGGACGTTATATAAATTGCTATGGACATATCGCTGTTGCAGCAGTTGCGGCATAACGTTTGCCCACTTTTGAATTAAAATGTACCTTTCGGGAAATCATTAAAAGTTTTAGTAATTCTGAAGACTTTTGGTTATCGGAATATGATAAAAGATAAATTATAAACACGGGCGTCAGCAAAATGCTAAGATATGTTGCACTCGTGTCGATTCTCTTGAGATTTTTCTCGGTGGCGACCTGTATCCAATTTTCAAAGCCAATTTTGCGTTATATGCTTATTTATGAAAAGAATAATCTTTTTCAAGAAAAAATTTTGCGACGCCTATTTACGAAATTGTAAAATTTTGTTCCTGTAACTATGACGTTTTTATTGATACCAAGTATAATCTGCTTGTTAGCGATGAGTTAATGTATCATAGGTGTCCAACGGCCCAGCGGTGTGTGCTAGACTGTTGGCGGGAGTTCGTCTGGTGTGTAGGCTTTCAGGGGTAGGCCTCCCCGCCGACATTTTTCTCAATTTTACCAATTTTTGATAAAATGCTTCGCCGCGCTCCTTAGGCGCGCCTTGGGGAGGGAGGGGGTTTGTGCGGAGTCTTCAACGTAAGGCATAAGTAAATATGGCTCGGGGGTCGACCCCTAGCGGGTAACGATTCTACCCCCATCGACACATAATATATATAAATATATATTATATATATATATCATACAATAATCATATAATAATATATCATATAATATATCATAACAATAATATATTTATATATCATAATAAATACATTAATCGTTCACATATAACATAACTATAACGATATATATCATTATAGACAATCCGTATGTGAAAGATTAATGCATTTTTATTTTGTAAAATATTTTTTAAACGTTTTTAATACATGAAAACAAGACAACTCTATTTATGTTTCCATTTTCCGTCTATATTCTATGTTGAATGCAATTCCGATATCGCGTTATTTTGTATACGTATTTATTATTTTTTAAGTTTTGTCGCCGAAATCCAACTCTAGCGAAAAAAAAGTTTTTTGGACTTAAACTACAAGTTCTGTTAAATCTGATCGCATTATGTTTGATTACCTTGAATGCTGTCGTAATATATAACTACAATAGGAAATAGTATGTTGTTACAAACCACGACGGTAGCTGTAGCTATGGTTAAGATTGTAGCTAAATGTTTCGTTAGTAGAGTCCGCCTTTTTGCGACTAACAATTGCCACACTCTTGCTTTTCTTATTTAAACTTTAGCTCCTTTCAATTTTTTCTGTTCCCTCAGCTTAGTTGGCTGGTCTACTAATCACCCAATGGGCACATCCTGAGCCCATATCCTAAGCCACCTGTACGAGCTGAGCCATAGGTAACAAAGTTAGTGGTGCATCTTGTATAATGGATCATCTCTGTGATGGTAACATAACCAAAATGACCGGTTTTGACATTAAATGTTTAAGTTTAAGAAGTGTTACAGCTTCACTTGTTGCTTTTATGCATTTCTGTCGATAGCAATTGCATTGCAGTGACGCTACTGAGCACAACTATCATTGCATTATATATAATGTCAAATATCTAGAATCTAGAGCAACCAGGACAACATGTCACCTCATACGGACAAAGGGACAAGTGCATCTATGGCATAAGAAATCTTAGGAATAAGCTTGCTTTGCAACGGAAGAAATTCGAAAGCTCCGTCTCAAATCAAATATCGTTCTGTGCATCTTAGTCTGTGTTTCTTATTTCAACGTGTAAATGCGTTTCATCTACAACATTTCAAAACACAAAATTTATTAATGCTATGCCAAAACGATGTTCTATTATTTGTACCATAGTGTGATGTGCATTGTGAGAGCGAAAAAATTACATACAAATTGTCAGCAAATAATGAAATTCAATTCAAACTACCTGCATGTGAACAAAATACAGCACATTCCTAGCCGCCAGATTATGAAGCTTGCACACTATAATAGCTAGTGCTTAAACAAAAAGAAGTAGTCCAAACTGCGTAAATACATATTCCGATTTCTGAGATTCTAATTATGTTTAAATCAGTTATTTATTCTTGTAATGCTACTCAGATTTTACAAGTACGTGAAACCATATTGCGCTGGCTGCGGGGCACTACAGCTCCTTTTGGAGTTCAGTCTGTCCTTAGCAACTACAAAGATTATTTCAGTGCTAACGGTTTTAATACGTGTAGATAACACACATTTTTTCAACATGCCATCTAATTAATGTCTGATAAGCATAGATCCATGTAAGCGGCGAGGCATGGTGGCGAAAAAATATGTAACACCAAAAACAATTTATTTCATTTCATTCACTTTTGTTGACTCTAATCATACGTTATAGCAGTAGGAAAACTGAAAATATAGACGAAAACAATGACTGGGTAGGGAAACATCAATTATGCATTACTGATTTTATTTCACATTGAAAATGACAGGACCTTACTGAATAAAATGTCGGCATTCGTTTTAAACACATATATAAGTGCGGGCTGTGTGAGAAAAAATGTTCGAAAGGCTTTAGTTTTTGGTGTTTCCACTTAAGACTGAACTTCAGTTCAGACAACAAATTTCTGTGTAGCCCTGTAATAAGAGACATTTCATTGTTTGGTTTTAACTGTCTTGTTTATGAAATTTATATTGTAAGAAAATGTGACATTAATGCCGTTGGGTACACTCTACGTAATAAAGGGCATTAATTTGGCAAAAATGTAAATTTCAACATTGCAAATCCTGAATTCAAAAATAGACATAACGTTATGTTGTAGATAAGCCTAAATGCTGACGAGGAAGCAAACATCGATTTTTATAATCATATATCAAACAATTTGCTCTACAAAATGTTCAAATTTAGAAATAAAAATTGCGATGTTTCATTAAAAAATAACAAAATACATCACAGTGTTTATAAAATCTACATTATATAACACAAAGTCATGAAATTTTGTTAAAACTTTCGAGTCCAAAAAGTGAACAGGTAAATTTCTGTTAGGAAATTGTTTAAGTAGTGTTGGATAATGGTCGGTTTGAAGTCAAACGGCTGCTCGTCGGCCGGCCGTTGAAATGTTCTGTCGCCTGTCATGCGTATGACGGCCAACGGCCGGGTGTTAGCTAACTACTGCCGGCAGTCGGCCAACGGCCGCCCGACAGCTCAACAGCTGGGCGACGAGAAAAAGCAGTCTGACTGCCTCGAAGTTTCGATTACTGCGGTAGTAATTCAATATTTGTAAATGCTTTTTCAGCGTTTGTTCAAAAAACGATTTGTATAGGAAAGCTGTGCACGGCGTACTAATACAAGTGCCGAATCCTACGTCTAGGCAAGCTATAACAAGATGGTACAATATTCAGTTCTGAGCACTGCCGGCTTTGAGGTATATTATTAAACATTGGCGCAAATTAACTTAAAAACACATCTAGGTTATATGTATAAGTATGACAAGATCCTTGCACAAAATCCTTGCATGTTGGTTACAGGCGAAACGTACCAGTAGTGTGTTTAATTCACTTGCTATACCGTAGTAAACATATAAAGACCACGGGCTGTCAAGCGACGGCATATAACTACCTACAAACGAGTATCGCGCCTGTGAATGACAGAAAAATGTTAATGGTCGACCAGCGGCCGGCCGATTGATCTCATGTCGTTGCCGGCCCGAAATTGTTAACAAACGGCCGTTGACTGTCGGCCGGCCGTTGGCAGACGGTCGGGACAATATTTGAGGTTGGCAGACGGCCCAATACTATTTTAAGGCTTAGCTTTTATAACGCTTCGTATATATTCCCTCCAGTGCGGGAAATGGAGTCCAACAGCACCATATTTCGGGCTAAAAGGTCCGTCTGTGTTTTGCTTTTAATGCCAAATCTAAGCAAATTTCTTTATTACAAAATACAACTTTTAAAGTAAAAACTAATTCGATTTAGCTCATATGTTCGCAGTGCATAAGCCATTAAATTAGCTGCATTATGCAGTATGACTTCACCAATGCTGCTCTTTTTACGAAAAAGAACACGATTAAAATTTCTCTTTCGATCAAAACAACCTCATAAGGCATGCGACAGCGTATACAGCGTATACGAATTTTGTGCAATTTTCGCGGTGTGTATTATCATACAGTGCAGTTACGAACCTGTGTATTATGCACACAGCTCTTCAAGGAAACAAAAGATGTACAGCACAGTGATGCGGAATAGATATGTTGGGTCATTTGTGCTATCATATAGCTAACTTTATATTATGCGAGTGTTATCGCGTAATCAGAAGAAACTATGGTGATTAAAACATCCTATTCCAGGTGATACATTCTGCCACCTTTGACAATATTTGAAGAACTGATTAAGTAAGAGTAGAATTGGCTAGGTGGGGTCGACATTTAACGGCCCAAAATTGAGGAAAATTGCGTTATATTCTCGGAATATTTATGCAGCATTAACAGTGTCAGGCGCATGTGATCCCAAGAGTAAATCTTGGAACTCTCTCAGAAAATGAGGCAACTTGGAAGAAACCATTTGCCGTTTCATGGGCGTTTTTATTAATAATTAACCCTTTAGAGCATGTAGTTTCTCTGGTGCAACAAAATACAAAACAAAACAGTGTAGTTCATTAACTCAGTTCGTTGTGTAGCCCACGTTTGGCTGCGTATTGTTACTCCCTCTCGTTGTGTGGAGCCTTAAGGATCCGAGCAACAGCGTCATCATTGCTCAGTGACTGGCGAGCACAACTCTAACGGAAACAGCTCGGGTTCGCGTCGGTGTGCCAGGAATAGATTTTTCAATGGTAGGCGAAACGCAAACTAAATTATCAAGTAAAAGGTTAATAAACAATCAGGCCAAAAGTATTTTAGGATTATATTGCTGTAAAGTTATTCGTCAAGATATCTTCAAAGAAGGCATCTGGTGTTTGATTGGCGTTCATCAGGTTTATTTACTGTCATACTTGAACAGTTTCGATTATGGGATAAATCGCGAAAAAAATGATAACTGACAACGAGCACCAGTTTATGGACTGACAGATTATTCATGTAGTCAGTGTTGTTATTTACGCACGTCTGGCATCTCCTGGCGGTAATATTTTCTTAACCATTTAGCCCACCTTAATATCTTATGGCTGTGGTTTTCTTTACACCATTTATTGCTTTAGGTGAAGACAGAAATTTCAAAAATTTTAAAAGAGCATAAAAATATGTCATTAGCGTGCGCGTGCAACAAAAGATAATTGACCTCGTTCCTCCCGGGTTTTATGTGCACCAGTGTAGAGCAATATAATTAAAATAATATAAGTACAATGTTGTCAGCTCAGCATCACGTTATGACTATACTGGCGGAAATATGTGTATGAATTTCCAAGTACGAGATTTTAAACTAAAAAGCATAAACAATAGAGCATTGTTTGGATCGAATTAAAATCTCGAAATGTATATTGTTCAATTTTCATGTTTGTTACTACATGACTGTGTATATATTGCTAGATTTTTAATGAAAAACATCTGTATTTTCTTTGTAGTTTCTAATATTCCTATTTAATTTTCGCCACCGTTAAATTCTTCGGTTTCCGCGTTTGAAAGTGGAATAAACGCGATAGTTAGTTGTTCATTTAAAAAGAAACTGATATCAAGTTACAATATTTGAATGTAAACGAAACGTTTATAATTTATAGCTTACTATGTAACATTAGCACCATGTTTATTTAGTGAAGGTTTGATAATAATTTGACAATTCTAACTAATTGAAAAAAGAGATTGTGTGGAAATACAACTAGAAACTAGATATTTTATGAACAGTTGTCGAAGCAATTAAGGTGTAATATTGTTTGCCATCTCTTTGTCAGAAGATACTGACTGTGATGCCAATATTTTGGATCATGTCAAGTTACGGCCTTCCCCGGCCCGTAGGAAAATGGTAGGAAAATGGTAGGAAAGACTTGACACAACTACTATACACAAAAATTTGACATTAGCTAATGGATCCAGGCTCAGGCTTAAGCTCTAACTTTAACTTAAGCATTACCTTAGACTTTGCGTTATGCATCAGATCTCTTTTAGGTGCATACATCTGGGTTGTTCTTAAGTCAGTTCACGATTGTAAAAGCGATGAACGCGAACAAATCACTATTTTCTGCTATGTACGCGTACATTATTTGCGATGCAGCAAAGCGCAGGTGTTGTTCGCGCTCACTATTTTGCGATTTAGCATTACATTTCGCTGATCGCGTACCAGTGAAAACGCCATTACCAATCACGTTTTTATCGTATGCTGTAAAACACAAATACACCGCGAACATTGCTTGCTGTCTGATTTAGAATGTCATTTTATGAACGCAGATAAACGTGCGAAATAGACAAATGTACGCAAACGCAAATTCATTTCGTACATCGCAGAGTCCATGTTCGCGTTACCTAAAATGCGAATACGGTAGGCAAAAATATGATCGCGAATTTCTGCGCGAATCAATTCGTGAATTTGACTTTAAATCATTCTTTAAACTATAAGCCCGCCTTTAGATCATGTCAGTGTGAAAGAACTGAGTTTGTACGAAGTTGACGCTGTTTCACCATCCCACAAGTTGGTGGTGTATAAGATATCTGATTCAAGCGCTGTATATAGGTCTAATACACAACGCTGTCTGGATTACGTAACCTGCATAGCATTGTGTCACACTAGTTTGTTATGGTATGTTCTATCTCCAAGGGAAATAGTGAGACACAGAACCAGAGACTTGAAAACAATGTTTATTGGCAAAATAAACACATAAAGATAACGTGTAAACGAAACGTGTAACGAACACGAGGAATGAAACAATGAGTGGTCAGTTATCTTTGCATATATATATCATCAATGGAATCTTCGAGAACATTCGGGAACATGGAGGAATACGGATGTTTCCAGAAGTTTCCAGGCAGCACCAGCAGAATCATGAAGCAGTGCTGACGTGAATGTTCCACAGTTCCAGAGCATACGCATGCTCGTCCTCAAGACACCTCCCACCAAGCCTGGAGTTCAAGGCGTAAATCGGTTGGTTGGCTTGCGAGTACGGTGGGAACGACGTGGATTGTGAGGCCCGTATTCAGGAAGCGGCTCGGATTGTTTGTGTTGAGACGATCGCAGATCGGGAGAGACTGGGTATGCAGGAAATGCTGGAAACTTCTCTGGAACTGAAGAAATTAAATCAGGGCGGTTCCCTTCGGGAGAGTGCAAGAGCGGAGTACTCCCGGGTTCGGTATCTTCTTCCGAGGCGTATCGGGGCCGAAGTTGTTCCCAGTGTCTTCTCCATATGGGACCCCTCGGTTGAACTCGGACATCGAAAATGCGGGTGCCCCTTCGTTTCGAAATGACAGCTGCAACTCACCGACCTTCTTTGTCTCTTCGGGGGCCATAGTAGAGTGCGTAGAATTCATAGAATTGGATGACTCGGGAGACCCGTGCCGGACCCAAGAATTTGGAAGAATCCCTGGCTTGCTTACCTTGAGCTTCGTGAGCGGGAGAAGGTAACAAGGTGTCGATCGTCGTGCGGATTTGACGGGAGTTGAAAAGTTCACTCGGCGAGTACCCGGAGGAGTTCGGCATCCGTCGAAACTGCATGAGGAATTGTTGCAGGGCCCGTCGTGGAGGAAGACTGGATTTCCTGAGCGCCTACTTGAATGTTTGAATGAGTCGTTCCGCGAACCCATTTGTAGCTGAATGTTACGGGCTCTTGTGAGATGGACGATCCCGTGATCCTGGCACCATGATTTGAATTCCTCGGAACGTTGTTGCGTTGTCCGAAACCAGGGTGTCCGGATATCCGAAATGAGCAAAGTCCTGTCCAAGGAGGTCGATTGCGGACTTTGTGGAAAGTGATTGCGTTGGATGGATGCACGGATATTTGGAATAAGCATCCGTAAGCACTAACCAGTTGGATCCCAGGAAGTTTACGACATGATCTAAATGAAGGCGACTCCATGGCTTTTCAGGAATCATCCACGGATGAACAGGTGTGTCGTATCTCCGAGTGTGTGAATGAAAAAACACGGACAACGGGACTTGAAGTAAACGTTTATTAACACACAAACACGGAATACACGAATGGAGTTGAATGACACAAACGTAACAAATGCACTGAAAGAAGTCATACGTTACTGTTTCGACATTAGCTTTTATGTACTCATGGAACATTATGGAATATGTTATCATGCGATCGAACGTTCTGGAACATTGTTCAATTGTCGTCATAACAGGTTCTGGAAGGTTCTGGGAATGACGTTATGCAATGTTCTAGAAGTTTCTAGACTTTGCAGAATGCTCTGGAATGTTCGCTAATTGTCGATCGTATTAACACCTCCCCACCTAGCCTGACGTTCATCGTAAAGGCGAAAATCTTTGAACAGACTTTCGAGTGCGATTGGAGCGTCTTGGATTGCGGGGACCGTACTCCTGGACGGTGTTGTTTTTGATCTGAATGTCCTTAGCAACCGGAGTTGGACTGAAGCCGCTGCGGGGCGGAAGAGATGGAGAAACGGTGGGATTTGATCCAGGTTCGGTGTCGTCCTCCGAGACATGCCTTGGTTGGAGTTGTTCCACATGTCTTCTCCATGTTGGACCTTTTGGCTGGACTGGAACGTTAAAGGTGCGGGCTCCTTTTCGTTTGACGACAATTGCTAGAACCCAACGACCCTGATTTGCTCTTCTCGGCCCAAAGTATAGCGTGTAGACCGGATCTCCAACTTTGTACGACTGGATAATCTTTGATACCCGACACTGTGACTTTGTTGCGTCTCTGGATTGTCTGCCTTGTGCTCTGTGCGCAGGAGAGGGAAGCAGGAGTATCGATCTTTGTCCAGATTTGGCGCGAATTCAATAGTTCACTTGGCGAGTATCCTGAGGAATTTGGAGTAAAACGGAACTGCACGAGGAACACTTGAAGGGCTTTTCTCGGAGGAAGGTTGGACTTCCGAAGTGCCTCTTTGAAAATTCGTACCAGTCTTTCCGCCGACCCATTGGTAGCCGGATGTTAGGGAGCTCCTGTAAGGTCATTGATCCCACTTTCTTGACACCAGGCTTCGAATTCTTCAGACTGGAATGCTGTTGCATTATCGGTCACCAGCGTGTGTGGATATCCGAAGTGAGCAAAATCTTGCTCCAGGAGGTCAGTTGTAGTCTTGGCGGTTACAGCTTGTGTAGGATGAATGTAAGAATACTTGGAGTAAGCGTCTGTGAGCAGTAACCAGTTGGAGCCCATGAAATTAATGGCGTGATCCATGTGAAGTCGGCCCCACGGTTTTTCAGGCATCAACCAAGGATGTACGGGAGGTTTTGCTGGTTTATTTTGATGTTCTCCACATGGCACACAATGACGGCAGGTGGCTTCAATGTCTTCGTCAATGTTGGGCCAGTAGACGGACGTGCGAGCGAGACTCTTCATTCGATGCATCCCAAAGTGTCAAATGTGTAACAGTTCCAGGACGAGACGTCGCATAAAGGTTGGAATCACAACTCTTGTTCCGTGAACCAGGCAGCCGTTGCAGATGGATATTGATTCAAAAATTTGTCGGAAACGTTGCATGTCCGAGCCTTCATCGCTTCTTTTTGGGTCCATCCTTCAGGTATAAACCTGAGCACCGTTGAAAGAACAGGGTCTTTCGCAGATTCTCGTACTAACGAACCTTGGTTAACCGGTGTCAACTGTATTCTACGTGTTGTATTGAAAAAACCATTTCGGCATCGTCCTCGATCTCTTCCTCGTCGACGGAGACGTCTTCGGACCATGGAAGGCGGATGAGTGCGTCAGCGTTTGCATGCTCCTTGGTTTTGTGGAGTTCAACACTGTAGTCGAACTGGTTCAACAGTAATGCCTATCGAGCTAGGCGATTTGCAGCAAAAAGTGGGACTTCTTTGCCCGGGCCAAAGATCGCTTTGAGCGGTCGATGATCAGTTACCGGGATAAACTTTCTTCCATAAAGGTACTGGTAAAACTTTTTCAGACCGAACACAATTGCCAACGTTTCTTTCTGGATTTGGCTATAATTTCTTTGTGTATCGGTGAGCGTTTTAGAAACATTGAAGATGGGGCGTTCACTGCTGTCGGTATAGGGATGAAAAGAACGGCTCCAATTCCAACTTTTGACGCATCACAAGCCAAACCCAGAGGTACTTGGCTGTTGAAATGCACGAGGACATTTTCGGAGCAGAGCAAGTCCTTCAGTTTCTGCAATGCCGCTTTTTGGTCTTGCTCCCAAATCCATTTGGAATGCTTCTTTGTTAAAGCATACAGCGGCTCTGCGAGCGTCGAGAAATTAGATGGCAAAAATTTGGCGTATAATTGTACGAATCCAAGGAACGCTTTCAGGCTGAAAACGTCAGTTGGGGATGGCATCTTGACGACATCATCACTTTGGGCCCTTGGTGATTCCCTCATGAGAGATATAGTGACCCAGATGCTACACAAAAGGTTGAGCGAAATGACATTTCGCCAGTCGATAACGAAGACGTTTGTCCTCGAGACGATTGAGCAAACGTCGTAAATTGTTAAAGTGGTCTTCGGCGGTATTTCCGCTGACCAACAAGTCGCCCAGGTATACAACTACACCAGCTAAATCGTTGGTCAATTATGATTTGCTGAAAGGAGCCGGGAGCAGACTTCATCAAAAAAGAAGACGCTTCAGTAGAAAAACTCCTTTATGTATACTAAGAGCCAGTCGTTAGTTTTTATGTACTCATGGAACATTCTCGAATACGTGATCACGTGATCGAAGGTTCTAGAAGATTCTTCAATTGTCGTCACATAAGGTTCTGGAAGGTTCTGGGAATGACGTTACGGAATGTTCTAGTAGTTTCTAGACTTTGTAGAATGTTCTGGAATGTTCGCTAATTGTCGATCGCCATAACAAGGTGGTTTGACAGGCTTATTGTGGTGTTCACCTTAGTTTCCACAATGGCAGCAAGAGGCTTCAATATCATCGTCTAGGTTGGGCCAGTACACCGATGTACGGGCGAGATTCTTGATCCACTGCATACCAAAGTGTTCCAGGCGCAGAAGTTCCATAAAGCGAGGTCGCATACTTGTAGGGATAACGAATCTTGATCGAAGGAGCAGGCATCTATATCTGTGACTTGTCGGAGGCGTCGGATTTCGGTGCCTTCATCACTCTTCTTCGGCGGCCATCCTTCGCGGGTGAATCTCAGCACTGTGTAGATGACCGGTTCCTTTGCTGATTCTCGGGTCATCCAGAAATATCCGGCTGGGGCCAGCTTGCTTTCCGATTTTCCGTACAGCGTAGACCAGCTCAGTGTCGTCTTCATTTTCCTCCCCGTCAAAATTGGAATCTTCTCCGGCGGGAAGACGTCTGATTGCATCGGCATTGGTATGATCCTTGTTGTTCCAGTACTCGATGTCGTAATTGAATTGATTAAGGAGTAGAGCCATCTAGCCAGGCGGTTTCCAGCGAGGAGAGGAATGTCTTTGCCCGGACCAAACAGCGCCTTGAGTGGTCTGTGATCGGAGACCAGAACGAACTTGCGTCCATATAAGTACTGGTAGAATTTCTTTAGTCCAAAGACGATTGCTAGTGCGCCTTTTTCTGGATTTGACTGTAATTTTTCTGAGTATCTTTGAGCGTTTTAAGACGTTGGCAATTGGGCGCTCGCTTTTGTTAGGATAGGGATGGAAAAGGACGGCTCCAATCCAAACTTTGGATGCGTCACAGGCGAGGCCCAGAGGAAGGTTACTGTCGAAGTGTACTAGAACGTTTTCGGAAGATAGCAAGTCTTTGAGTCGTTGAAATACTTCTTGTTGCTTCTTTTCCCATGTCCGTGGCACCTTTGTCTTCATCAATTGGTATAGCGATTCGGGAATTGTTGCCATATCCGACGGAAGGAATTTAGCGTAGAATTGAACGGAACCAAGGAAAGCTTTGACGCTTTTAACGTCTTTGGGCGCCGGAATGTTAGTGACAGCGTCGACCATGGGCCCTTTGGCAATCCCCTTCTGAGACAAGAGATGTCCAAGGTACTCGATGTAAGATTGCTCAAATTGACATTTTTCAAGCCGGCAGCTTAGACGTTTATCTTGCAAGTGTTGGAGGAGGCGCTGCAAGTTATTGAAGTGCTCATCTGAATTCTTTCCGCTTACCAGTAAATCGCCCAAATAAACGGTCACGCCGGGAAGGTCTTTTGTCAGTTGATCCATCATTTGTTGGAAATATCCGGGCGCGGATTTGATCCCGAACAGTAGACGCTTCTGGAGTAGCACACCCTTGGGGGTACTAAGAGATAGTCGTCGTTGACTGTTTGGAGCCAGCTTGACTTTATTGTAGGCGTCCGCTAAGTCGATCTTTATAAATCCGTACCCCCTCCTTAGTTTACGCATATGATCCTCCGGGAGAGGCAACGGATGACGATGGCCCTCCAGTTGTGGGTTGACCATAACGGAGTGATTGCCACAGACGCGAGGCTTGGCCTTTGGATTGACCAGGTAGCAGCGTCTTCTTTATGGGGACCACTGGGGTCCTACATGACGAAAATTGACTTCCCAGACTTTTTTTTGCAATCCCGTCGCGGTAGGCTTCTTCCAGATCGGACTCCGGTGCGTATGGAATAGGGCGGGCCTTGCGGAAGGGGTTGAGGGGCGTCCTTAAGTTTGACGTCCAGCTCGAAATCTTTTAGACATCCCAATTCCGGTTTCCAAAGATCGGGGAACTGTAGGCGCAAAGATTGACATCGTTGCTGAAGTTTTGCATCCGATTTGAGATTATCGAAAACAGCATTGCAATTTTCCTTGGATTTGAGAACTTTGTCGAGTGAAATACCCAGATCTCGGATGGCGTTGCGTCCCAGTAGATTGAGATCCGGCAGATCGGTCACGGTGAATTGAACTTAATGTGGCTTCTTTGAATCATGTGTGTTTGCTTGGGCGATGAACGTTCCTCGTACCGGCAAATCATGCTTGCTGGCGGATTGAAATCTCCATTTGGACTGATGAAGCAGCGGGCACCCAAGATCCTTCCAATGTTGCTTGGAAATGTAATGCCCGACGGTGGCAGTATCCAGCTCCATTTGAACGCTTGCGTCTTGAATCTCAAGAGGAATTTCCATTTTCGGCAAATATCTTTTATTGGGTACGGCATTGACCGCTTCGATCCTGTTGAGCGAGGATTTTTGTTTGAAAGTCTTTTTTTGCAGACTTTCTCCAAATGTCCTTTGATGCCGCAGAAATTGCACTCCTTGTCCTTGAATCGACAGTCTGTGGCATGATGATTCTTGTCTCCACAGCGAAGACAGCGAAACAGGATTTTCTTGTCACCACCGGCCTTCTTTTTAGACGGAAATTTTCCTACTGATGCGGGATTGAACGAAGGTTTGGAACGATGTCTGACCTTTTGAACTGGTTTGGGCTTGAATCCATGAACGATTTCTTTTGCCACTTTCGCTGCGTCCTCCGTTTCGACGGCGATTTGGACGGCTTTTGCGAAATCTAGTACATCATCTTTGACCTTGAAAAGGGCTTTCAGGACGGTTTCGTTGTTGACAGAACAGATGAAGCGTGAGCGTAGGGCTTCGTCCTGAGGGTCCTTGATTGAGGAGAAATCACACGTCGAAGCGTCTTGACGAATGCGAGCCGCGAGCTCTAGAAGCGTCTCACCAGGTTTGCGTCCCATGTCGCTCCAGAATTTGAATCGCTCGTGAACAACGAATCGCTTGGGATCGTACTGGTTCTTCATGAAATCTGTGATTTCGTACATCGTGAGGTCGTGGATTCCCTTGGAGGAGTTTGCTGAATTGCTATATTTCCCAAAAGACAGTGGACATCTTTGGATTGACTCGTGAAGAAAATTTGTGCCACTTTGTCGTCCGACACGGAATATACCCCGACAAATGTGCGGAATCTGTCCAAGTAGTCGGGCCAAAGTTCGGAAGTGGAATCGAACTTCTCGAAATCGGCAATGTGGGGAACGGCAGAAGGCACGATTCTAGCGGTGGAGGTCGAACCCGGTTGTTGGATAAACTTGACCAGGACGTCTATGTGTTGTTGTCGCTCGTTGGCAGCTCTTTGTTCTTGAAGTTGTTCGAAATGGCGTTTTTCTTGAGCGGCCAGCTGCTTCTGCATCATCTCGATTAGCTTGGTGGTTTCGGACATTGTCGCGATGGTTGTTGATCTTCACCAATCCGGAAGACGTTGGGTCGGAGTTGACTTGAGCCTTTGCTCGGAGTGTTGAATGAAGATCCTACTCAGTGCGCCAAAAATCCCTGTTGTATCTCCAAGTGAAATAGTGAGACACGGAACCAGAGACTTGAAAACAAGGTTTATTGAAAAAATAAACACACAAAGATAACGTGTAAACGAAGTGTGTAACGAACATGGAAAATAACGCAAACGCAAGCATAGAGAAATGAAACAATGAATGAATAGTCAATTGTCTTTGCATATATATCATCAATGGAATGGAATCTTCGAGAACATTCGGGAACATGGAGGAATACGGATGTTTCCAGAAGTTTTCAGGCAGAACCAGCAGAATCATGAACATCGCGGTGCTGACGTGAATGTTCCACAGTTCCAGAGCATACGCATGCTCGTCCTCACGACATGGTACAAAGCTGTTCACGCGCTGGCTGTGTTTTTCCGTCTTTTGTCAGGCTATGTATTATATTCATTTATTACATTGCATTGTCCAATCTTGTCACTAGAAACAAAAGTTCGCTCACAATCCGAAACAGACCCTATAAACGTTTCGGGTTTTTTCCGCGTATTTAATCGGAAGCTGAAAATTTCTTCATAATCTAAACATGATATTACCAAGAGTATATGCCTGTATTCAACGTCATAAGTGTATTAGTTAACGTATTGTACATGTTTTTGAGGCAGAATAAATTAATGCGCGACTAAACTGACCCCTTTAATCACCCTATTTTGCAATTCCCGATGTCGAATCCACACCCATTGATACGGAACAAATAGGATATTCGATTCGATTCACTGCTAGCGCAGACTTAAAAGTTTTCATTTATGACAATGCCGTAACATTTCATAGCGTTGAAACAGGGTTCACCTCTCTTCCTGAACAAATTTAATGTAACTGTGACGTCATGAACTGGACGATCATAATTTTTGTCAATTACAGTTCACTCACGAACAAGCCCCTTGTTAATACAAATCTGACAAAATTCTGTTCGCGAACATATTTGATATTTGCGAACAAAAAGCACCATTTTCTGACCGACAAGAAATTGTTCGGTGATGAAATTTTATTACAAAAAACAGAATAGGATATTCAGTGATGTCATTTTAAGTTTAGTTGCGCATAATGATGCCGCAAAACATACTGGTGTATGCAAAGCCTGTGGAGATACCATGTACATCTGTGCCCAGATACGGATAAAAAGGTACGTTTGCAGCTAATTGTGGTCCAGTCATTATTTGTTACTTTGACATACGTCTCTTATGAAGATTGATGTGTTTAGGCAAAATTGGATGTAGCTGTATTTTCAGGCAATGGAACTTGTTCAATTACTGGTGACCTGTAACCTGACGTGCTTGGGGTAAACAGTTCATGTAATTTATCTTCATATGTTGATATGAGTATGTAAGTCGATACCTTCGGATAGCTGGATTCGGCAGTCCGGCGATATAAAAATGATTCCTAGCAGCATTCAATGACCATATAATTAGTTCGTTGAATCGCTGAATATTTTTTCACGTATATCAATATTAATGGTACAGGGTCTAAATTGTATGTAGCGTGGATATTTAAATCCCATAACATAGCAGCAAATAATGAGCTGTTTTGGCGTGAAAACAATTATCACCATTTCCATATAAAAGGTAGAACTTGAATAGATTAAGTTAAATCTTATCAGGTAACAAACTATATACTACAACAATTTGAGTCATATCAGATCGGTTCAGCAGTTTTAGCGTGAAAACTATTATCACCATTTCCATATGAAAGCTAGAACTTGAATGGATTAAGTTAAATCTTACCAGGTAACAAACTATATACTACGACAGTTTAAGTCATATCAGATCGGTTCAGCAGTTTTGACGTGAAAACAATTATCACCATTTCCATGTAAAAAGTAACACTTGAATGGATTAAGTCTTACCAGGTAATAAACTATATACTACGACAATTTGAGTCATATCAGATCGGTTCAGCAGTACCTACATCTAAATCTGGTATTGACATTAATTTTAACCCTAAATATGGATTATTGAGCCGTCTTTTTCGCATGCGAGCGGCTCTGACATTTGGTGGTACATAAATATAGGTAATAAATCCTCTGTATATTTATCTAAAACGAATATTCTTCCTTCGTTGATTTCATTTTATTGGAGAAAATCACTACTAAACGGAGTAAATGTGCTGGTGGTGTCAGTGCATATAATGCCATATAACATGTGGCGGTCATCGGAATAAGTTCGTACAAACCTAAGTTTTGTTTTTAATATTTTTAATATTTCTCATGTGTAAGCTATCTTATACTTATGGTGCTATTCGTAGTTTATAAGAATCGAGCGAATCACAACTAACGTGCAAATGGTATGCTGTACACTAAACAAACCGAATTAGGGTATTACATGCCGCAGGTATTATAACACTTACAGTCATTGCGATCTTAAGAAAACCAGTAAATTTTGACGGGTTTTATGTTTCTACTCCAAAATATTTTGCCTTGTTGGAGATAATTCGGAACTAGTTTGTTATGAAACGGGGGCATGCGCGGAAGGCGCAAACATTTTTAAGGATTTTATGCCTCAGGAGAATTTCCCTCATAAATGTCTGGTTGGGGTTAAATCCTCATCTTAATAGGCTATGTTTTGGCTTAATTTCGCAACAATAGCTTAATCTTCCTAAACTTCCGGCGTTTAGTCTCTAATACCATATTATCTCGCACCTAATACCATGAGCGATTTCATTAAACGTTAGACAGTGCACAAAATATTGTATGGTATTGACTTTACCTTTACTGGCTATCATTAACTTTTACACATCATTTACTGCGGACACACAACTGACGGTTAAATTAGATATGTTGTGCGCAAATCACTATGTTTCTATTCATTATCAATACTCATTATTCTACTTATTATATATACATATATACATTCTACTTATTATCAATCACTATCACTATGTATGTAGCTTCGCACTAAATTAAACACTTTGACAACTACTTTCTCAGTTTATGTATACCTGCGCAATACTCACTTTAGCAAAGTTATCACAGTCTATTAGCAAATATGGGCTCAAATCCCAAACAATATAACCAGACAGTGTATAATCCAATTAAGCAGTGTTTTCATCGCCCTTGTACAATGTTGCTCGCTGATAAGGCAAGGATTCGCGTATCCATTCAACAAGAGAACGATAGGAAAGAACCACAAGTTTATATTTCGCGTTCTGTCAATTGTCCAAATGAAAATGGTTGTTTTGATTTTGACAGACATTTGCTTACTCTGTGCCTGTGGTCATATCTAAGCAACTCATTTCATCCGGGTTGGTTGTTCATTATTCTGGCGTGGTTTTGTACATAGTTTTGTTTGCTGTGTACTGTGTTACAGCTTTTTATCCTGTGAAAACAGAAGTACACGCTGTTGACCCAACTATTCCAGCGAAGAATCTACTTCGAATTCTAGCTTTATACATAAATTTCTACCTATAAAATTTTGTGTATTATTGCACTGTCTGGTTTTTTATTTTGCGCTGTTTAGTTAAACAAGGATTATTCTATTTTAACTCCGTAAATTTTCGGGTGTTGAAACAAACTGCTGTGATTCATTGATTAGTAATAAAGTAGTTCTTACATCGATGTATGAAATGCTATTCACGTGTATTGTGTATACATTATTATTCTATATTTTATTTCTTTTTTAATGTACTGTTCTTATAAATTATAGTAATTATGTATTTTAATAACTTATTTAAGTTCCAATTTTTTACCAGATTTTTCATTTGATAACAGTCATACACAATTGGCGTCTATTATTTTCTGAAAGTGGGAAAATTTATTGCATACATATTCGGTCAAATAAAGGGATACCTCACACATTTCAAATAATATTCTACCAGAAATCAAGCTACAAAAATTGTCTGACTATTAGCAAATTAATCGATGAAGTTAAAAATACTAATCAGCATTTAATCTATTTCAATTACTAAGTGTCTTTCTGACGGTTCAGTGAATCAGTTTTTCTTAACGCTTAAAAGCTTTAGCTGTTTTTGAAGTATAATTAATGAAACAAGAATGAATTGAATCTTCAACGTGTACCGGCTAGCAACTCCTAAAATCTGTTTTCAACTGTCTCCCAATTCAATCCTGTTATAAAATTTGCCAAATTTTGTCATTTTTATGTCTTAAAGTTCTGTGTAATTAGTTACTACATTTTTAAGCTAATATTTACGTTGATAACTTACTACCGTAATTGTTGCTGTCGCTATCGTCGTTAACTAAAGTTGCGTTTTTTGATATTTTGTGTAACACCCGAAAACGTATTAAAATCATTGTTTATTGCTTTATTAAAACCTTAATTGTCGAGCTAAAATTGGCTGAAAACTCTGAAACATTAAACGCCCACTCAAATGAAACCAGGGCGCATTGTGAACTGAAAAACCTGACAGTGATATTTAATTAGTATAATGTGCTTTTCTATTTATAGTCAGCGGTCAAATTCTAATTGATTAAGTCTATCTCCATTAAAAACTTGCAGTTAGTAAAAACGTACAGAATACGCCAACTAATTGATATATGGCAGTAGACAGATCTAAATGTATCCATGATTTATAGGCCAAGTATGGCAAGTATCAAATGAGCCACAATTGAAGGTTGAGGCGTACTACGCAGAAATTTATAGGTTGGACCTAGTATAACTGGCATCATCTCTAATATTTTGCAAGGTGTTTCACAATTTGACTTGAAAAAATTTGATTATGTCAAGTCCCTTCAGCATATCATATTATGTTTTGCGTTCTAGAATAATCGTATAATGTTTTGTATTCCCAACGCTAAGACTAAGCCTAAGTCTACGTCTTAAATTTTGATATGAAATTTGAGGAAATTTTGAGCTCAAATTCAAGTTTCTTACAGTACTCATGCCAACGTTCCTACGCCCACAACTGTTATAGGGAGAAAGCTTGAAATGATTCTAAAAATTTTGCTCTTTCGGTTTGTTTGGTGAATCTTTAGCAATCCGCGAAAAATCGCCCAGCCACCTCCCTACAGAAAACAAAAGCCCCAACCTACACACAATATTGACCGTAGTGCTTGTGGGCCCACATTTCGGCGCTACAGTTTACCTATGCGATGGGCTCCAGCAATCTTGGCATTGGACCACAGATTTCAAGACTTTGCAATGCCACGCAGCCATTCACTCCTTTCAGTCAATTTGTGCATTCAGAGCATTAATTGAACTCATATATACATAACATAACGTGGTTATGACTGCATATATGTTATATACATTTGTATATAAATCATTCCGTATATGTTTATATCTATGCATTAACTATATAATATTTTTTTGATCAGTTGTCAAAGTGATTTCTAAGTCTGACCTAGAACTTTATATTTTGCGCAGCTGATTTTATGTTATTCACTAAACTGAAACTTTAAAATGCAACATGTGTTGTTCGCATTTTTGAAAAGATATTTCTTTTTACTGCGAAAACACGTTTAATTTATTAAATTGTTGTTCGTTTTGTGAGGCAGAAAATACTGATATAGAGTTTCCATTCGGCTCCAATGAAAGTGGTTTCGTATATTATTCTCTTTAAAGCTAGAACATGAGTAAAGTAGGTTCAATATTAATTTCGGGAATCGGGAGTTCGAAGTCTGGGAACAAAGATACAGTTAATAATGGCAGCAGTATTTGGTGCGGAACTAAATTAATAAAACCGCATTCCAAATAGCCAATAATGGAATACAAGCAATACCCTCACTTTCATCTGTCACAGGGGGTATGCCTTAGGAGCATCTGCATGCGTGGACATTGGGTCGGATAAATGTATAATAGTTGTACTAAGTCTGCTATTGTCTTAGTAATGTCAAAGCACATGCTTGGACATCATCAACGTAATATACGAAACAAATCAGATTATGAGGTGCGGCAACCAGTCGCTGCATTTAACTTTTACTAAAGGGGTGTTCCACAATATTAAATAATATTAAATAGAAGACGACCAATATGTAAACAGCGAGATTGTCAGTTTAAAAACAGTATCCTTGTCGCAGCCGTCATGTTCTTTGAGTTTTGCCTCGGTGGCCACAGCTACAGGTCACTTCCACTTTAAATATATTTGCGTGCTTACAACACCAAAGAGTAGATTAAAGGAAATCGTGTTTTTAAGCCAACGATTAGGTACTTATCATGCCATCCTTGCGAAACGAAACACTGAATGTCCTTCGCCGTATAGCATCAGATGCATGTTGTGCCACCGTTTTAGTGGTGAGAATGGGCCAATGTTTTTCAATCTGGCCCGATCCGTTGGAAGACAAAGTCGGTCCTGCCTCTCCTTGAGTTGCAAAATTTCGACCTAGCCCGGCCAGGATATTTGCAAACTGTGTGTCCACCTGTTCGATGTAAAGGATACAAGCGATACAAAGGTTACAGAACTCCGAATTAATCACTCTATATTTGACTAGAGGTGAGAACTGGCCGAAATTCGTTCGCTCGACCCGGCCCGGCCAGCTGGTAGGATTGAACTGGGCCAGGTCCCAGGCCGAATTTCTCACCGCTATAGCCTATGCAACTGCCATAATCAAACTGGGCAACTCAAAATGATGATTTCTTAAGAGGGGACACTGTGTTGCAAGTCAATACTCGTTTGAAGCGGTTTTCGGGTCACATACTTTCGGTTGAACGTTGCTAACAAATTGTTCATCTGGAGCAATGTCGTCGATTGTTGAGCTTAATGCGGTGGAATTAAAGACGCGATCCACTGTTTAGGTAAGTTTCTTTGGGACTGCATGTAAATAACAACAACGTTTGAACAAATAACTTTCAATAAAATGTAAAAATTTCCTTTGCTTTTAGTGTTTTACTGCTCATAATGAGCAATGATTTGGTGTAAATATTTTAAAATTTCTCTAATTCTAGTATGTAGCAATATCGCGGAACTTTGTTACGGTCAATTTGATACCAGTAAACGTGGTAAGTTTCTAGTAACTTTTAAAGATTTTTAGATTGTACTTATTTAGATTCTTGAATTTCAAACGGATTGGAAGCCAAGTATGCTGCGTTTTAAATACAGCGTTTGAAACAATGTTGAATTTACTATAATTGAGCATTTACGGCACAAATCTTGACAAAATTACTGTTTTTGTATTTGAGTCTACTGGTTCCCAGTTGCTAAAAGATAACTCTTTTAACATCTTGCAACAAACAGTATATGCCTCAGATTTTTTTATTTCTGCATCTTTTAACCATACATGCTCATAAATGAGAGAGGGGTACTATCTTCACGATGCTCGAACTCTTTAGGGGCGCCCGCAGAATCTCCCACTGACAGGTAACAAGATGCTTCTAAGAATCCGCGGCTACCCCCTCCACCTCCGAACTTTTTGAGTAAAATAATTGGGCAAAATCGACAGATATAGGGAAAAAATCGGGAGAAAATTGCAAAAATTGGAAAAAATTTGTGCTCCAAAAAATTTCAAAAATTTATCCCTCTGACACTACCCCTTTCCCAAAGATCGGATGATTCTCCTGGGAAGGTACAAGCCCTCTCCCGGAAGCGCTCGCTCCCCGAACTTTGGGACATCGGAGCTTGAGTATGTATATGTTTAACACTATACTGGTTTAGGACCGAACGTCATGCTAACCTGGTCATCAGGGTTAGGCTACCTAGGTACAGGCGTCGTCTCTGTCGTTGGCTTGAAAGACGTTAAGATGATGTAGAAACAAACACGCGCCGTACTAGCCTAAGCACCGACTGCTTGCGGAAAGTTAATCTTAGCCATGGATGCTAAGCTTATGCACGTACTCGTTGTATTCTGACAATGATACGGACACGATGATGACAAAGGTCTGGACATCATGCTCGCCTAAGTACGGATGTCATGTAGAGACTTGGGTGCCACTGTGACCTTGGTACGCGCGCCATTTAGACCAAAGCAGCGACATACTCGTGATCAAGCTCAAACGTCATGCTGACCTAGGTGCCGGTGTCACGCTGTCCGTCTAGCCAATTTGGCAATGGAAAATTAGCAATTTTCGTGGCCTCAAAAATATTTTTATGTATACATGTATCACAAATATATTACAAATGGAGACTGACGGATAACATTACTTCTCAATAGGAACATCGCTGATACTTTTGCAAACTGTGCGTCAAGAATCAGCTGAATTATTTTTCATAAAATTTCTAAGGATACTATGTAAACAGAGAAATTCTTTGGCTATGCGTTGCATTTTAAAATTTTAATTTTTTATGACGACTAGCAGTATATCTTCAATTTACGCTGCCCAGTGCCTTGTGTCACGATACTTAGTAACCCAATAGTTACAACGGAGAATCCGGGTTTAAAGATACACTCGTAATTGGGGATTCCTTCAAATTGGGCGATGCGTATTTTGCACATGATGCTGCTCAACCGCCGTAGTATTAACAAAATAACCTAAATTTTTTACGGCTCAGGTCAGCTATGCAAATCATATTTAGGTAGGAATAGTGACAAGTATTTTTCTGCGTAAACAAAATGACATATAAAAATTTTGCACTTTTTTGTTCCACGCTTATATTTTATAAAACTAAAAGTTGTGTAGGCGTGTAGTAGATTTATTGAAAGCATCAGGATTCGCAGCATGTTAGTGCTGCGTGCATGTGATTGAAGGACCCTATCCCCTAATAATCACAAATGGGCAAAACTGACTCCTTGTTGTGATTCTTGTGATGTTGTCTGTCGGGCAAATCAAAATATTTTAGGCTAGTAGTTCAGCTTATAAAACCAACAAAATGACCATCCTTCAGATCTTTCGAAAATACCCAAACCTGTCTGTAAACACCATAAATGATGAGCAATTTAAAGTTTAAACAGCTTGTCTGAACTCACAATTCCCTCATAAATAGAGTAAACGCTAAAATTTATTTTTTACAGTGTTCAGCTGAAAACGGCTTACTTTATTTACGTGTTGTTTGGCTGTTTAGAATAAGTGTACTACGACGACCATTGCTTTTAATCAAAAACAGCTCCAATCTTGTTGTTAACGCCTGCAACTCTGCAACGTATGCACACAATTGCCTAAAATTTACAAAAGACACGTGAAACGGGATACTTAGGCTTAGGCTTTCACTCAGGCCTTTGGGTCAACAACATAAGATAATGTATTAAAGCCATAGAAGCTTAAGATGCGATATAATATTAATAAGGAAATGAACAATTAATAGACTATCATAAATAGGTACGGTACTCTTATGCTATTTACGGAAGAGGAACATAAAAATCGACAGTGACGTTAGTACCAAACACGCTATATATATTTTTGGCTGAAATATTTTTCTCCCTGATAGAATATTGCCATGGTATAAATTATACGATGAACATTCTAATAACATAGATGCCATTAAAACTTGAAGCAAATTTGTCGAACAGTTTCCGTATTATAAATCGTGACGGTAAAACTTGAATGACTACATTAATACATAGATAAGTTAAACTCTTTAACTTCATAGTGTAAAGAATACAGAAACGAAATCTGTTGGTTCATGGCATAATGAAGTACTATATAATTATGATCTGTGTTCTTAGACTACACACCCTCTCTGAGTTATCATGTCGTACCAAATTACTCGTATTTTTCGCAAATAGTCGGTAGATATCGTGACGACACAGTTTGAAAAATGAACAAAAGTTTAAGTAATAAAACTGTGCACAAATTGAATTAAAGCCCACACACATAGCTATTTCAGACATATCTCTCAGAGGATCATCCTCCATCTCCAGGTATTTGGACACCAGCGTTTATGGCTCAATTATTAAATTGAATCGAGTTGCATCGATTAGACTCACCAAAATGAAGATATGTTAGACAAGATTAAATACTGAATTTCTGCAAAATCGGGATGTATATACTCTATATAAATATTACACTACTCTTTCTAGTCTTTAAATTTTTATTTCCTCATCTTTACGTCGCTAATATGTCCCGACCGCATCAGTTAAATTCAGCTAGGTTTTAATTCTACATTGCTAGCAACCGAATATATTGCAACTGAAAATAAATCATATAAAAACCGTAATTCATAATTTAGCAGTGACTAAATTTACTCGTTTTGAAAAGCGTTGTCCTCAAGTTAATAGGTAAAGTAGCTAGATCAATAAAAATTCGGTGTTTTGGGCTTGACAGTTTCCATATAGGTTGTACTCGATGCATGCAAGTTAATGTTCATTCCTGCATAAAGCGGGTTGAAAATTTGAGCTAACACGGTCCAGTAGTTTTCAGGTTATAGATTGTAACTGTAAAATAAAAATGACTCTCGGTTAAAATATATGTGATAGTTTTCTAAGTTAACGTAGAAGCCATACATCCAAAATTCAGCAATACGCAACTGAATGAATAGATG
>JASANE010016851.1:0-13987 GCA_030248225.1 Trileptium ribeirensis | reverse complement strand
TGGGCCCATGGAAAAACTTTTTGACCCAACCCTGCAGGCAGTAGCAGTATACTATTTGCAGCTGTATAGAGAACGAATTGCTTTACACAATGAGACCAAGCTGGAGCGGTTGCTGAGATACCATTTTCGTGTATTTTGGGTGTCGTGGGCCCAGTTTAGAACCCGTTTTGACCCAAATCCTGCATTCTAAGAGAGCATTATAGTTTTATAGAGACTTATTTCTCTACAATTTGCGCCCAACTTTACTCTGATATCTACATCGTTTGTCGAGTTACACTGAGTAACGTGATTTTTGGGCCACTTCCGGACCAGAACCGAGCCCCTTTGGCCTGTTTTTCCTTTTGGAAGATGTTGGTATCGGATTTGCCTCCTAACAAACGGCACAGATAGAGATTTCAAGCTTTCAAAATGTCAATCCACCCAGTCGAAGTTGGATTTTGCGTGTCACCTCAAAAAACCCAGAAACGGACACCGTCGAAATTTACCACTCGGGCCAGGGAGAACATTTCGGTTCGGTCGTTTCAGTGTATCACTCACTCAGAATTTAATTAATTTTCGCTGGACTAAATAAGGTTTAGGTTACAAATACCAAATTGGGAAACGTCAAGTATATTTTTTGGACGGCCTAACTACGATTTTAGCTGTCGCAACTCCTCTAAATACCCAAATTTACCCCCAAAATTGTCAAGTTTAGTTGTCAGCTCGTGTTTGAAACCCTTAAGCCAGTAGTTTGTCTTATCGCCAAGGTGGTGAACTTTGAGTGTTCATTGCATAATTTAGAGAGATATACATAAAGTTGAGTTTTGCGTGTTAATCGATGTTAGCTTCAGTTGAACCTTAAGAGCTTCGACCCTATGTTCCCTGTCAAAATGACCAAAAACAAGTTATAAGTGTTCTTTGCCAAATCAGCCCATGTGGTGCCAGTGTTTCGCAGCCCTTATCTCGCGGCGGAATATCAATCAACTTAGCACTAGCTAAAATTTTGCAGAAGATAAATTTTGTGGAACCACTTCTATGGTCGCATATGGTTCGGCGACCCTGTGTTAGAATATCTGCTTTGTAATTTCGGCATGTTATGTATTTCTACGCCAAACGAGTTTGTTAAAGATTATAATCATGCTGAACACAATGGTTTTATAATCTAGAGTCCATCGTGACTATAGATAGTTGGTAGGTAATTGTGTAAAATTTTGCTCAGCCAGAATATCTTACAGTTTTTCAGGGCTTTGCGCGGTTTTGCATTCGGCGAACCCGGCTTCCAGAATGTAGTCTATCTTCACTAATTTGGTTATGTATTAGTTGCATGGTATCAAGTATATGATTTTCGGTACGCTGAATGACCATGGTTTGGTCATTTAGCGTCCAGTACGAATTTTTCACACATTTTCAGTAGTTTGCAAGGTACGTAGGGTCGTCGAACCCGATTTACAGAATATAGATTGTCTTCAGTTTGGTTATATTTCTTTTAGACAACTTAGGGCGATCTGTAGATATTTTTCGATACGTTTGAAACAATATGAATTAGTAATCCAAAACAAAACATGACTAAAACTATACTATAAATCTTCAAGGTTTTGAGGTTGGCCTGATCTACCGAAGAAATTTGGCGTATCGTCGCTTATTTGGTTAAGCGTTGCTTTCTGGGTGCTTAGATAAGGTCTAGATCTTGTGAAACCCAGAATGCGATGGTGGTGCTCCTTTACTCCTGCCAAAACAGCATTAATGGACTTCATGAGTTTCAGAAGTTTTAGTGTGGTATATGTATCATACAGGAAGTCTGTTATGGGCGAGCAAACATAATAACAACCATAGATGATTCACAATCGCTCTATTTTAGCATCGCTTGCGAGATACTAGTTATCTGCCTAACGTTGATGTTAAAAACCACGGTGAGAACTTGTTGAGGATGGGTAATCCTAGCGGGCCGCAAAAAAATGAATGTCATGATAAGAAAAGGCTAATAAGAAATTACATGTAACCGTTAAATTTAAATTGGTGTTTAAACTTGTTGAGTTGCATCACTAATATTAACGAAACATGTTTTAGAATATACCTTGTATTTGTGGTATCAAAACTACATGTCCAGTGTAATTTTGAAATAAAAAATTCAATGGCATTGCAAGAGTGTGTTTTTTTAATTTGTCGTTTCAAATCTTGCAAACGCTGACAACATTGTGGGCTTTCTAAATCGTTTGCTTTCAAACCGTAAACTTTGCGGTCACGTTTAATCAGTCTCGTTTTCATTTAAGATGTAGTTAATTAATCTATCATGTTAGACATTTTATCGAAACGGATCGACTGTAGAGACCAAAGTTTCCTCAAATAAAATTTACTGTCCAATACTGATCCAGTAGCCATCAAATTTTCGATTATAAGCAAGAATGTATTTGCTGCTCAGCGCTGGCAAAGACGAATCATAGCACCACGGGCGAATAACTGCAGACGTATTGCTGGGTTTTGATTACACTTTTACTGCTGTAGCTTTGCCGCCGTTATGAGAAAGGCGCACATTAGCCATATTATTATTAGTAATATTTACGTATAATGCTTGCCCATAACAAATAAAAAATTGTAAATTATTACAAATTGGTTGTTGAGTGGTGACGGTTCAAACAGATTTCCTTACTTCTAGGACACCCTATATATACTAGTCGGTAGTGGAACTACATTTGTGAGCGGAGCTTGGGCTGTGGCATTACGAATGTACTCATTTTTATGTTCTTCAAATAACTACATTGCATAGGGCTTTATTATTGGTAAAAATATTATATTTGAATTCTTCGACCAAAAAAACCTATAATGGTTTGATCGAAACGATTCTATTTCAATAAATAACACAAATATTTCACATTCTCTTTTTTAGCTGCATAAGCTTAACTAATTAGCTAATTACTAATTAACCACTCAAAATTTTTTAATCCCAAATATCAGGTGCACACTCTGACATGATAGGCTTTCAAACAAAAAAAGTTTTTTTTAAAATCGGTTCAGTGGTTCTTGAGATCCGTCGGACCGAACGAACGAACTAACGAACGGACGGACATCGACCTTTTTAATCCCAGACAGAAAATAAAAACGCTTCGCTCCGCTCAAAAATTGGGCACTTCTTAGGAAGTGGGGAGAAAAGAAGGCTATCGTTATACAGCAATAACTTTTATACCATTTGGCTCAGCTGGTCGTGCAGGTTCAGAAATTATACATATCAGCTAAATTTATGATATTTTTTTGGATTTTTTGGTTTACCAGGGTGGTTTCTTGATACCTAAAATTTTTTTCTACTAAACGTATAATTTTATATGCGATTCGAAATTCATTGACAAGCTGAGTCGAATGGCATAAAATCAGCTTAATAGCGCCACGGGTTGCAGCGTTGTGCCCATTTAAGTTACAGCCTAGGTCTGCGATTCTCGCATAAATATTATATTACAATATAATAATTATTATATAATTGTTCTACAATATATAATAATTTATTAGGATATATTATTATATTAGAATTCTTTCATATTAGGATCTTTAATCACACGAAACGCGAACGATATCCACTGGAGCTTAAATTACGTTAATATCTGTTTTACAGAATACCTTAACCTGCACCTTAGCGTAAGCGTAAGCCTAGCTTCACTCTAACAGCTTTATGACAAATTCACGGATTGTTTCAGCTTAGTTCGCCGCTATACTAGCGGGTATATACATAATTGATTTTTCTTTTTCAGTCGTATGCAGTAGCTGAACGACATCGTAATACTAATAATAGTAATAATCTTCAACATTCACAGTCTTAGTACCACCCCTTATTCTTTTCGACCCCAGGTCAGTACAACTCGTATGTGGTAACTCAATTATGCCAAAACATCTATTCAGCGCCCGACAATTACCGTATAACCTTGTTTTATGGTTCTCGTAATAATTATTTCATGACTTATTGAATTTTTGACATTCTTTCTCGCATAAAATAACATGGTGTCCCATGTAGGACGAACCGTTAACCCTAGAGCTATTTTATAATTTGGGTTTTTCACATAGCAAAATTCATTAATCCATTCGCTAACTATGGCCAAAATGAGAATGTTGAGCTGTTCGGACCTCCTATAATTTAAGAGATCACGGAGCGTTTTTCAAACATAGGGCTTTAAAACATTTTCAATTCGATAGTAATGTCAAAAGTTGTTTCATGGGGGAAGGGTAGAGGCAAATTTTAAGCGAAGCGTTAGGCGGTTTAATGCCGCAAATCCTACTTATGACTTCTTTTAACCCATTTGAAATCCGATAATAATGGACAACAAACAATCATAACTGAAAATAACAAACGATTAAGAAATTATAATGGTATTCGGTTTTGATACGTGATTAAAATGGCCGTAATGTTGCTTTTAATGTATTGTTGTGTTTTTGGGACTATGAAATGAGATCAGAAAGCTAAAATTGGAACGTCAATGTGGCTCCTGGCGCGGCGTACCTACCACACCCGTTCTATATCGCTTTATGAGTTGTTTTAGTTCTATTGAAGTCATGACAAATTCAGGAAGAGTTCAGAAAACACACAACCTGCTACATGTAACTGTGACCGCGGTGACGTCTCAGTTATGCATAATATTTTAGGGCTCAATATGCACGTTTTTGGGATTGTACACGTTGTTTGCTGTGTTATATTCGTTTGGTAGCATAATCTCGATTACAAGGTTGGTGTAAATGTTTTAATATGTTTGCAACATAAATTTTTAGTTGAATCATAACAAGTTTTTGGTGTATTTAAATGAATCCAGTGTTAATTTTAAAGATCAAATCTATATTAGTATAATTATTGTAATAGATGTAGGCGACTATATTCCGTATTCCTCCCCTTAAACCGCTCAATAATAGAGGTTTGAGTGAGGCCCATACACGGTCGTGAAATTTATATTGAATGTAGTGTGGTATGAACTCTGCTATTTAGTATAGCTACTTTGGGTTAGTATAAACACTAAACACCGATATTAAACATTTACTTTCTTTCGGATACTTTCGGATCGATTGAGGCACTTGATCCAGCCATTATGAACATCGTTGAATCAACGAGGGCCGCAGTCGATAGGGGTACCGGGGTCTACCCCGGTTCGCAAGGCAATATTGGTGGATCACTGAAAAAGCAAACCACGGCAGAAGCACCCTTAGAGCTCAGGCAAGGCATTTGCTTATAACGACAAAAGTCGAAGCATAAGAACATATATTTTTGTTCCCTCTCTTGATTCTGTTTACATTTATATGCGCATTACACCGAAATCTGAGTCTAAAATATTTTATTTGTTGAACCAATAGCGTAAAACGGTTTTATCATTCCATCTTTCAGCACATTCTTTTTAATGGGACCGATGAAGCAGTTGAAGAAGATGTTTGCCCCGACGCGACTTGTCGCAACTATTGTAGCATTGGTGAGTACACGTATATGGAGTAAAATCGTAATAATTATTAACATAAATGACATTTATACAATACTAGATTCTGAAGTTGAACATTATAACGCAGTTGCCAAATAACATTTTTCAAAACTATGAATTTACAAAGTCATAGTTATCTGTTTTTTACGTTATAGACAAAGCCGGAAGTCTTTGGATTAGCATTAGTACGCAATTACAATCAAAGTTAGGGATAGGTGACAAACTGGGGTATTATATATAGCCCTGATTCAGCCACTATGGTCCTTTTCAGCAACCCAAGTCTGAGTTTAGTTCTATCCCTCAATACTCTTCACATAACATATTAGTCTAGCCATGTTCAAATTATATCCGTAGTTCTTATCTAATGTCTCTGTTCCAAAGAATTTTAGTCTTTAAGTTCGTACAGTCTATAAAAGGCTGCGCTGTTTCAGGTTCATTTCCACAATATGTGAATTATTGTCCACTAACCCTATTCTATATAGAGAAGACGTTAAGTTTCTGTGACCTGTCATCTTAACCAAACCAATATCGTTCATTCACAATCTAAGAAGTGATATATAACGTGTTATACTGACACAAATTACAATTGTCGCGTGGAAATAGTGGATGCTTACTGTCTGCGAGTAAGCAATATATTCCTGACTGTGCCGATACTGATCATGACATATTTAAATAGAAATTAGATTCGTATTTTTATAAAAACATATTTTAGCATGATGGCTAAAGCCATAAAAGTCATAATCGAATACCAAGCATGCTATTTCGGAAAGTGATTGCATAGTGACGGTCATGCTGACGAAAACCATACTAACCTGTATCTCGTTTTGGCATAATTTAAAAATGATGTAAATAGCGTGTCTGCAACATCTACAATCACGCTCAGAAATAAAAGCAATTTTTTCTCAAATAGTTAGCGAAAAATTTACAGCTGTTGTATAGCAACTTTTTCGCGAAAAATTTGCGTTTATTTCTGAGCGTAACTGTAGCGAAGGACAATTTTGATTTGTAATAGGACCGTGTATGTCAATAGCCTGATGGCACAGTATTCTGGCACAAGAAAGATCCATGATTCAGCTCGTAATTCAAGCTCATCATATGGTTAGCCTTTTCAAACATTTCTCTTTTCCGCACGCCGTAACAACAGAACTACGAAAAATTATAAATTGCGCTTTTATCGACCAAGTACGGCTTGAAACCCGGTTACCTAAACATCACTGTAGACCATCCGTGGCCACTCAGTACTATGAAAAAGACATCTGAGGTAATTTGGGTAGGGTGCTCATACAGATTGCTGACGATATCTTGAGAAATAGTGAACACTTTTTCGTAAGAGCTCATATGTTACTTTTAGACTTTAGATGGTAGGATAAATTTTGTAGGATGTTAAAGTTGGCGTTGTACATTATCTGTTTCACGTTTAAACCTTCATTTATTCAAATTGTACAAGTTCTATATCAATTTTAGTCAATCTTTATCTTTCATTTACGTTACATTCTCCGTCGAAAAGATCGAACTGACATTTTATATAATTATTGCTGGTAATCAAAACATAACAAAATTGCTTAATTTTTTATATGTAACAGATCCATGCTGCATCATTACGTCTTAGATTTGCCAGCGTTACTGCTCATTATAGGCACATGCACAGCGTAAAAGAGTTAAGTGACGAAAGATGGCCAAAACTGACCAAATGATTGTGTTCGTGTGTGAACAAGTCTTCTGATACGCAAAAGTTATACCATTTGTGTAAAAATGTGTGACGATCGGTCTGCGTGAATAAGTTTTAAACTTGTATGATCACAACTGTGTAAAATTGCATTTCGTTATCATTCTGTCTATTTACACATGTATGTCTGCTATTAATGTTTACGATTACATCCACACAAATGATCAATGTGTAAAATTTCATGAATAGCACTGTGCAAAATGACTCTTATTACTGTACTGTTTGTGTAATGCTTCGTGAATACTGTTATGTATGATGATTGTGCCGTTATAATCATATCTTTGTATAACATTTCATGCATAGCACAGTATGTATAGTTGTATAATATATTATGTACAATTGTATCGTTTGCATGTCATTACTTGAATATTAGCGTATATGATTGTATCTTTGCAGTTATGTCGTCTATGTGATATTTCCTGAACACAGTTGTGTATAATAATAAAATTATGTACGGCTGTATCATAGTGTGAAATTTCACCATCTCAAATTGTATTATGATGACTTGTGTTAAAATGTCACATTAATATCAAATTAGTAACTATTATACGGGAATTACAGTAAGATTTATCCACGAAAATGGTTAAAATTAAAAAATTTAATTTAACGTGTCAGGCCGTATCGTGTTTGACTTTTGTGAAAAATTCCTAGTTCTCGGAGTTAAGGTTCTTTGGTTTTCCGCGACATAGATCCGTAACGATTGCGAATTTTAATGCGGGGGTGAATTTATCCGATGTAAAACTTTTCGGTTTTTCAGATGAGACCGGTTTACGAAATCATGAACTTACTAAGGAAATAAAAGCTTGGCTGAAAATTGGGCAAATCGGACGGTTTGTATTTCATTATTTTATTATCTGCTGTTATCCTTCCGGGATTTATTTGAAAGCCAAAAGTGTCCTCTGCGCCCGCATTAACTACAATATCCCATGAATTGTAGAACAATTGTTCACGCGACCCCATCGTGTTCCACTCGTCAAGTGGAACGCTAAAATATTGCCTACCCATCCGTACGACCGACCATTTATCCTTACAGGCCCTCCGAAAGACGTCTTGTATTACAGTAAACATAGGTGAACCCGGTTTCCCAATCTAAAGACCGCTCCTCGATTGACATACTTCGGGTTTGTACCCCTTTCTGTTTTGTATGTTTTTGGAAAGTGGATATCATGTTTACATTGTAACATGACACTGCACCCACCTCTTATGCGTATAAGTGTACATCGTAAATATGTATTGAGTACATGTTGGTATAATTATAAATATTTTATATTAAAGTATAGTTAATTATATTTATTAAATAATGTAAGTTAATATTTTATAAATCTAATATTAAGATATAATAATAAATGCTGTAAACATTATGTGATATAATTAAAAGTATATAAATAATAATTATTGATACATTTATTGGGTAAATATTTTATAACTATAATATTATTAGTATTAATGGTATTAATATATTTATTAAGTAAATATATTTTAGAGAAAGTTTTATACCAGATCAATATTTGGGGTGAATTCGTCACAAAAGTTCTGACCAAGCACCTCTAACGGCCCCATAAATCAAAATTTAAAAATTGAAATTGTCAGTATTTAAGCAGAACTGCACGAGCTCTGCAGCGTTCAGTCTGACTTCGGCGCGCAGAGTTCGGTCGTTTTGTAGACCGCTCTGTTGCTCTTCTACAATTATAGGTTAGCTTTATTAATTTTCTTTCTATCACTCTCTGTGGCTTTATGCCTTTCTGACTTGGTTTTGTGAACGGATGGGGAAGCGATGGACGCCGACCGATAGGAATCGAATGCGTAAGTGTGGACAGGGAGGCGGAGTAGCGTAGTTGAACACAGTTAATGTTAGGTTAGAGAAGCCCTAAGCGTGATAGATAGCGCATAGGAGTGAATACCGTCTCGATAAGCACTAGCGTATAATTTTAGCCTCCCCTGTCCATACTTTTATTTACATGACACCCCTGCCCGTCCTAGCTTGTCCCGCAGACCCGTAGCTGTAATTAGTCACTCACACGAGTTAGTTCAATAGCCGAAGTCATGCTGAACCTCCCTCGGTCGACGAGTTAAGGCACAAATAAAAGCGACACTAGTGTATAGAGCTATTTTACATGATTCCCTGAGTCGCGTTAGGATTTAAAATGTAATCTTTGAGCCGCCCGAGGTTAAATATAAATGAATTTTTGGTTGAATATTAGCGATAGAACTCTGAATCATCCTTGGTCATGTTATTTTCGTCAAGTATTAATCAATGGTTTAACCTAAGTTGCAATATTTTTGAACATGAATCCGCCTGCATATTTTGGTACTTCGATGGTTGGAAACTCAGGACGAATTATTGATTGGATGATAATTCTAGGACAAAGTTACCCCGGAACTTTGTTAAAATTTTATTAGGATGCCAATAAGGTTATAGATACCTAAATTGAGTCGAGAATTTTATCAACCCGCAATTAGGTATACTGACTCAACGCCCTATGAGCGACACTGCTCATTTTGAGTGAAATTCTAACATCTCAAAAGTTACTCCAGAGATTTGGCTAAAATTTTACCCGGCTCTCGAAAAGGATCCGAGCAATCGATGTAGCGCATAAACCTTTCAAATATCGCGTCGGAATCCCAAACCCGACGACCTTGAAAGGGCTTGCCCCCGCCGAAAACATAAATTTGAAAATGTTTTAAGATTCCCTCAGGAATTTTGTTGAAACTTTTTCGTAGGAGTGTCCGCTAACGGACACCATTTTAAAACAACATTATCAAGGCGGAATCACAAACCCGACGGCCCGGCAGGTTTCCGCCCGTACGTAAAATATCAATTGTTAACTACTCAAAAATTCCTTCCAGGAATTTTGATGATTTTTGTCGTCCAAATAAAGACCTGTTAGGCCTTACATTTGTACAAATAGAGGCCTTAAGCGCGGCAAAGCCGTGGCTCATTCAAAAGTTACATAGAGTTCAACTCCGAACTGCACAACCGGTGCTCAGATTTAGTTCAAATTTCTTAAATTGTATGTCTCGTAATTAGGTTTCGGCCTTGCTTTTACACGTATTTTGGTCCAAAAAGGGAACATATTAATTTCCCCAGTGTTGTTATCTCGCATTGGAAGCATCAATATTTTGTTTATCATATATATCTATATCGCCAGACGCGATACCGAGTCTATCGGGTCTCGGCCCGACGGATCAATTTTTGCGAGGACCGTACCACATGGTCCTAATAAATCGATAAATTAGGTCGAACCCAGCCCCTGTGCAAAATTGCACAGAGAAAGGCTGGCAGATGAGCTGGCAAGTGAGAAATTCAGATTTATAGCTTTTCCTTAGCCACCGACGAATTAGGCCAAGAATCTCGGTTGAAAATTAGGAAACCGAACAATCTAAGGACACAAACCGAGTGAAGTCCGGTTAATAAAATTGTTGCGGTTGTCCCGGCAACCGGGGCCGCCACCTACTGACTCGTTTTGTCGAGTAGGAACCGCTAGGAACACAACTTAAATGCTAGCACCGAGTAGAGCTCTTCTCGAGAGCCGTTTTCGAGGCAAAATAGCATTGGCTTTAGTACTCTTAGGATAGTACCGATGACCCACGAGGCATTGCCACGAGTAGTTCTAGTTTTAGTCAAATTTGTAGGTACCTGAATACATTTCTAGCCCTCGCCCCTATGCCCTGAAGTTAGCATGAATTTGGTACAATGATGATGTATAGCCACCCAATTGACAACAATTAATCGGACTCAGAGAAATTATAGGTTGTGTCGTAAATTAGGGACGCGCCCAAGCTCTCCCTTGTCTCACATGAGTGCGTTTACGTAGTAGCAATAATGAATGATCCGATCGCTTTAGAACAATTTTCACGTTAAGGAATTGAGTCAAGATATTAAACCGCCTGAACCAATAGAAATTGGAAATGGCCCAAAGCGGCTCATTACTATGATAGTGGCCTGCTTACAAGTTTAAGCGTATTGTTTATTGTCATCGATCAAGCGTCGAGCAACCGTTTAGATCTCCAACGTAGGAAACCTGTCGTAGGACGAATCAGTCAAATTATTCCCTGTTTGTTGACCCGCATAAGCACTCACTCAACCTTGAACCACCATTAGTACGACCTTTCGGTCTAAGTCGAACGATATAATCAGTATACAATGCGTTTGTAAGCCAATAGATCTGCAGTACCGTTTTAACCGAATTACCGCTGAACACAGTTACTTTACACGTTTATAATAGCAGTGGACGCTGAAGGCCAACGCAACGCCTTCAACCCTTTTGTAAGATAAGTGAGAGTCCGTTTGGAACTCTTCAGTAGGCTAAATAATATTACGAATTACCCCGAACCAAATATTACCCAAATCGTCTCGACGCGAAATACCCTATGATGCACTTCAAAGTTTAAATTTTAAGATTCTTTTCTTAAACGTAGTAATGCTGTATTTTTTGGTAAGAATATTGAATATTGTCCCGCTGAGCCAAGTGTGAAAGAAGGTCCTAAATGAACCCAGAGTTGCACTTAAAAGTGATGATTTATCGCTTTTCCCTGAATCCGATTCGATCCAGTATTTTCTAAAATTATGTCAATTCGGCAGTCATAACGAAATATTATTTTTCCTAGTGTTGATAAAGTACACCTAATGTACACCACACATAGTAAATTTTAGCAATAAGTTTAGTGCAAATTTTGCAGTTGCGAGTTCCGAAAAGTTAGAGAATTCTGTCCCAACCTCAGTCTACCGGGACCCATAAGCTATTTAAAAGATAAGTGTACCCGATCACTTTAGCGTTATTTTAGGTCATGTTCATGGACACGAAAAAGTCCGTTTTTGTAGTTATTTAGGTCACAGATGAGCCTCGATTTAAAGCCAAATTGTACCGTTTTGTTACCGTACTTGAGTGATGGTTTTATACGGAATTGGAAACAAAATTAACCAGCTGTATCTCTCCAGTCTACTGAAAATTTTATCGCATACTTATGGTCACCATACGTATGTATGTATGCGAGTAGGAAAAGAACAGTCGTACCATTGTCGCACCGGGGAAAATTAAGAGTCGTACCGATATTCACCTCCCAAACTTACCGTTATATCGATATGTACGGTTACACTTTTGTTATAATATTTTGTCGTATGTTAATCCAATCGCTACTTTACCACATTTACGAATATTCACTTATTATGTACCATAGCCGTGATTAGGATGAGCAAGATTGAGACACGCAACCCCACGTTGTACGCTTCGTCCCGTATGCCTCATTTGTACCCGTTATATTACCGCTTTTCGCTTGCCTGAACCTGTTGTTTTGTCGGAGTACCCTCTAGTAGTAATCGTAATGCCGAGCGAGTAGTTAGTTGAATGGCGCCTGTCTCGATAACTAACCGTTTTACGCTTCGCGTCACTCACCTGTATTTGCTTTTACCCTGATCCGCTTTAAATGAGTAAGGTAAGCGCAGCTGTCATTGGAAAAAGCTTAGCAGTTTACGCCGCAATTTGAATCAGCTGTGAGAGTTCAATGAAAAAGGCGATGACTCCGCAACTTACCCCGTTTGGTGCCCTGCTCATTCTCGTAATAGCGTACCATACTAATGACATTGTACCTATTGTATTCGCCAGTACAGTATGTTCTTGTCCACATGCGATTTTGACTCACCAATCAACGCTAAATCAAACCCAAGTAGTCCATGTGTTTTGTTGACCTTAGTAGCGATAGATATAAAAAAGGGGTTTGAAATCCGTCACCCCTATCGACGACCCACGTTCAGGTTTGACACACGCGTTGAAGAAGCAAACCTTAGCGTGACTCGCCGATTCCATAATTGTATTACTGTGTGAGCACGACTCATGCGACTAATAAAGAAAATTTACTTCAAAATTATAACTTTCGCTGCATGCTTAGAATAGGAAATTACTCGCGAATCCGACGGTAAACGTCTAGGGATTTGTCGGACCCTAGTGGGGGCCACTAGCTAAATTAAATAAATTCTAAAAGCGTTCAGGAAAATAGAAAGGAAATCTCTACTCCAAATACACTTACCGGTTGAACGAACATAGGGAATAGTGGTATGGTCTCTCTGGCCTGAGAGCAGGTGACTGAGCCAACCTCCCTGGGACCTCAAAGGTAGTACCTCTTAGGCTACGTTCGCAACCCGTCCGGCAGGATCAGAACACATCCTGTGAAGCGCTCCTACGGCTCGCTAAGCTCCGTAATTTCTTGGGTCTGATCCGAATCAAGAAAGGAAAAAATAAAAATTTGAACCCAATAGGTCCGCCCTTGAGGTTACGATAGCTGGGGTCGTATGGGCATTACGTTTGTGGAAGTGCATAATGCAGCAGCGTCACGTCGATTACATGTCTTTTTCGCGAAATCTGTGATATACACCTAACCTGACATAGAATTTTGTTTGTGTATCTACAACGCATAATATCCAATAGTTTTATATGGGTAATACAGCAGAAAGCATGCATAATTACGCTTTAGGCCTAGAAAGCTCTACGTACGGATTTTAGGCTGTAACGGTAATATGATAACAATGGCAACATATATTAATTTGCACAAAAAATTATGTATGCCCTGGAAGTTACGGGTGCTTGCTGGAAGTTACGGGTACTTGCTGTTTTTTCGAGAATAATCTTCAAGAGCTATATGATTGGTGAACATAAATTTTTTCTTTCAATATTCTTAAGTGGTTAACAACGGTGTATCATGGTGATGGTAGATACACGAAATATTCACTAAGACTAAGATACAATATGATGCACTTAGACACGACCAGTATCAACCTCTGGCTATGGTTTTCAGCAGAAACTTTGTAATATTTATTACAGTTTACATATAACTACGGTTACCATCTGAC
>JASANE010016850.1:0-20503 GCA_030248225.1 Trileptium ribeirensis | reverse complement strand
TTTTGTTGCATCTACTTCGTTCAGTTACGTATTGCTCGCTGCACATTCATTAAGTGTTACGCTGTGATAGGTACTGCAACGTAAAGAGCATTGTAGTTTTATCGCACTATGGAAAAACCTATTCTGTTTAATTTTCAGCTAATACCGTACAGTTTGAACACGAATGCACCGTGAAAATTGCAACATCAATCGAAACACTGCCAGTACTGAGATAAGTGCCAAAATTTGGTTTGATTTTCGGCTAAAATAGTGCATACGGCTAACTGATTCAGTGCTTCAAAACATTTTGTGTAAACTTCAGATGGATACTACAACTGTCCTATGTGAAATTTTTACCATTTTCCCATGAAATACGAACAAACTCACAACTTCACTGATAACACTCTACAATAAACTTTGAAACCAAACAACTAAAGTTACAATTCATTTTGACTTGATAAAGGGGTGGTTCAACACGAGATGACGTTTACCATTGCTCACCGCAACATAATCATATCAAAAGGAGAAATTTTAGCCCCATTGTACCTTCTGTTACCAATTGGAGCTTGTTGCAATAAAATGGCTAATACCCAGTGATCACAATTTTCTCTATTTGAAAAAGCCGCATCATCCGCAGAGTGGTCTATAATGCGTTTATCAACTTGTTTAACTTACATAAATTAAATGGGTTTTTCCAGTCTGTTTGAACGTATGCAGTTTTCCCTGAATCTCGTAGATACATTTTTATATCTCAGTGTGCATACATAACAAGAGACTCCTGGTTTAATGATAAGAGTATGTTCAAATGGTTTATTATCAGTCTGAAAGTGATTAAGATTCTATATCTGCAACCATAGTAAGAGCTAGCTTCTGGGGTGTTTTGCAGGTTATGTTATAATTTTATCTGTATAATGTTTCAAATAGCCGAGAGCCTTCGACAAAAGCAAGAGATGATGTGCCTTATCAACTAACTGGGAATCTGTATTTTTGACTTAAATATACTGTTTTATTTTCCTAATTTACATGTGAAGCATACAGCTTAGCTAATTTTTCGGAAAACAATTCGCGGATGCTTCAGCAACGATATGATATATGTCATAAAGAATATCCGCAAAAACCCATATCATAGTAGACAAAATTAAAAATTGCGGTGACATAAAAAGCATTGTTCTTGTATACGTCGCAAGCAAATTCTTGATGTACATATCAAGTGACGTAAAAACGATTTCATTGAAATTAGTCAAGCAAAAGTGCTCACAAATATTTCACACGCACAAATTGTACGACATGTGTATACGATTAAGGTATACGAAATTATTGACTCAGACAAAATGTGCTCTATTTGGGTATTACGGATACTCGTTATATGTGTACATCAAGATACGCAAAAATGAGAAAAATAAATATTTCAGATATTTTAACAATTTGCGCCTAATCAGTTAGTATATGAGACGTGGCGCGGGGCACAAAAAGGGCTAAGATCGAACATTTTTTTCGTAAGACCGAACACTTCTTGGCATCAAATGATCTTAGAAAATTCTACGAACGTTCCTTCGTGACTTAATCCTGATTGAGCTATTTGGCTTTACTTCGCATGTACAAGGTGTATTAACTGAATTTGACTGAAATTTTTGGTGCTAAGAGAAGATCAGGCCTCGCATGTTTTGAAGTTTTGAAAAAATAATTTTTAATTATGGCCATTTCACTGCGTTTTACGTTACTTTAGTAGCGATCTCCGAGATAGGATTGACCGTAATGCTAATTTCCCTCTATCCCCAAATTGGGATTTTGTGTACATATTTTGTGGTAACGGCCACCGTTTTTTCTTCAGCGTGATCTATTGTATATATAGGGTAACCAAAATGTCAGTTTATAATTGAACCTAATATTTTCGTTAACTGTTATATTTGCTGTAAAATAATTTCTATTGTCATCATAGAAAAGCCAAAAACATATCCTATTATGTCATCAAAACTTTCTATTAAAATCAAATGCAACATATTTGAAAACTATTTTCAAATGAGATTTATAACGACGAATCTTTTAATTTAAATTTAACCCTTTAGCACTAGGGGAATTTAAACTATGTATCATGCAAAGCTTGAAACTGCAGCGACGCCAGATTTTGGGCAATCTGCCAAATTTAGATTAGCATTAATATATTTTGTTTACTCTAAGTTCCTAGATACAAAGCTCTTTTCCATTTTATCTCCAGTACCATTCTGATATATGTTGCTTAAATAAACCGGTGTCGTTATTATTTCTGGCCTACACAAGCCTTTCAATGGAAGAGTCACTATCATTAAATCGATAGGTTTCATAATTGCTATGTAAAGTTGTGAGTTTATTATGGGTACTATGTAACTATTTTTTGTGTGCGCTCGACGATACAATGACGGTTTTATAGAACAATAAAAATATATATCGGCATCTTTTTAATGGGTCGTGAAATAAAAATAGATAAAAGTTTTGTGTTAGAGCATTTGTTGCCGAATGAATAAACGGCAGTGATTGTCAAAATTTTAAGGGATCTGAATCGAATAATACAGAACCAGGTGAGAAACTTTTTGGGTTAAATATCGACCTGTTTGATGCCGCTAGCTTGCGCCAGGCTAAACAGGATAATAATTTCCTGTATATTCGCTATATGTAGTAGTTATTTCAGCTGCATACCACATTTATCCTTGCTTTTGGCGGAAATATTTTAGCCAACTGCTGCTAAAATACGCTTGGAATAAGTTCGATCTTTCGTAAACGGTTCTTAAGAAAAAAATTACCCTATTATACCCCATATCAGGAAAAACGGCTGCAATGTAGCTGCAGCTGCTAACACTCTCACAGTATTTCTTGTGGCGTTTTTGCTAATATATATCATTCATTCAATTTAACACATTGAATTTTGATTAAAATGCATCATTTATATAACTACTTGTGACTTAAGTCGCTGCGATGAAAAATCATTTCGGATTACCAATTGTTGTTGTAGGCTTTGTGTCCAACGTCTGAATGTACACAAACATTTGCTCAAATATCTTTTACATGGTATTTTTGCGCAAGAGTATCGCAGATTTTCGAAGTTCAAGGGCATTTTTAACAGGATTGAATTTTATTTGCAATTAAAATTTTGACACCTTGGCACGTGTATTTTGACTTTCATCTACATGACTGTCTATCTGGCATGGTAGAAACCAATACCTCCATAGTTAAGTTGGAATTTTTAGCTGTGTCAGTATTATACATTATTCTATGCCCTCTTAAAATTTGTATTATATATCATATATATTAGTAGCATTTGCATTTGCATAGCGTCTTATATTATTGGTGTGGTCTGGTTTACATACACATTTTAAGTGCGTCATTTCGCGGATTTGTAATTTATGAATACCAAAACAGTTTTATATGGCATACGAATCATCGCATATATTAGCATCAAAAATAACACAGGCATTGTATGAATTTGAATATACATTTGTATGAAAAATAATACACAAACTGTATAATTTTTTATTTATTTGTAGAATTTCAGTATATCTAATATATGAATATGCATATATTTTTGTATTAAGTATTTATAGTAATATAGTATTAAATATATTAAGTAAATATATTTCATATATTATTTAATGTATGAATTTTTATAAACATTTGTACGAAACAAATTACATATAATGGAAAAATATTTTTACACAATAGTAATTTTGCTTCTAATTTTCAATTTTATAATATGTATGCGTCATACAACTTTAAATAATTTATGTGCGATAAAATATACATTTATCGCCTGAGACTCCATACAGATTTACTTGTAAATAATCATTCATTTTTGTATGCAATTTCATGCAAATCAGGTACAATTTATCATACATTTGCTGTATGTAATTTCATACTAAGTTATGTATTAAAATCATACAATTCCTGGGTGCTAATTCCTACAAAGGATATGTAAATAATGTTAGACATTCCGTGTTACAATTCATACAAATTATATACAATTGTCATACGGTTATTGTGAGCAATTTATTACAACATATGTTGACATAATCATACATACTGTACAAACTGAAACACAATTGCTGTTGGATTTGTTCGCCATACAATTGCCCGTATTTGCGTTAATTTTAATACAGATAGTGCAAAATAATGTCTCACAATAATACTATGAAATTATCGTCATGAAAACTTGAAGAGAGTAGATTTGCATTATATTTATTATATTTTATATTTACCGTTGGGTTTGGTTTGGGTAATTCCAGGAATTCATTCGGTAAAACGTATGTTCGATCTTTGTAGCTTCTCAAGGATGAAGATAAACAATCCCATTATAAGGACACGGCAGTGTCCCTATCGTATGTTTTATGCCTATACTTGTGCATTTTTAATGAAGTTATTCGGAATTTTTTTAAAACCGGAGTTTAATTTCCTTTGCAGATATGACTTTTTAAAAAATACAGCTCGGTAGGATTTGGAAATCGCCAGTAATTGATATTTATTTTTATCATATCGTACCAGGAAGCACAGGGATTACTGCAGGAACAAAGTGTTTTAAATTCAAGAAAAATTTGAGCACACGGCTTTAAATAAATATAGATTTATTTATGAAACCGAGTCAGAATCTGCAAACGCAATGATTGGCGTATGGAATAGGCACGTGCATGTTAACATTATTCCGCTCCCCTTCTTATTTCCACTTAATTTTTTGTTTACAGTATAGATAGGATAACAAATATAACAAAAAATATATATATAACTACTCATTTGCATTACTAAATAATTTATTACCTAGCAACCTATATAGCTTGTTGCGTGTGTTTCTAGTAGCTAGGATCACATCAAATATGCGAAAAAGTTTGTCAGTCGTAGGGGTCGTACGTCTCGGCTTAGGGAGACTAGGGTCGGTGGGCAAGAACCGAGGTCCTTAGGGTTGCGGGAGGGGGGTGGTTGGGTTTCAGGAAGAGGTGGGATTTTGAAATTTTTAGGAATTCAAAATTTATCCAAGTTTGTAAAATGTTCCCAATTTTTCCAATTGGCGATAATTGTTTTTCCTAATTTCCACTATTTTTTACCATTTACAACAATTTTAGAGAATTTTAAACCTAGTTTTCTGTGTTGTTACTGAAATTTTATGCACTCCAAAGACTTCGGCGGGAGTGAAGGGAGCACTGAGGCATGAGGGCCCTTCAGGTGGGGTAAATTTGGCTTGAGGATTCTGATGTTGAGAGGGAAAGTGCCAAACCTTTATCGGCATCTATGATTTTAGTAAATACGTTGCATACCAATAATATATCCCAACAAATTTCAGCTCTTCTTTTTTGAAAACAAATTCAAACGCTCGTCTGTTCGAAGCGATTCAAAAATGAAACAATGTTCGGGCTTCCTGGGTGTGAAGGACACAAAATTGGGATACGGGGGTGGTAACGCCGACCCTTATGGTCCGGAATGTTGGGGTGTTCGCGAGTATTGTGGAATTCACTGTTCAAATATTTGGGGAGGGGGTCCTGACCCCCTGGGAACCCACATGGATTTACGCCTACGTATCAGAAGTTATAATTGTTATTAATTTTGATGATTTGGAAACAAGTTTTTAAGAGTCAGTTTTTCCTGACACACTAGTCTCGGCTCTCGCTAGATATCCGTTCGGAGTTTGATAGAGTTCGGCTCGGCACTCTTGCTAGTGCTTAAGATGGTAGGTTGGTTTTTTCCTGTGAGCGAATAGGTGGGTTAGTATACGTCGTACACTTACAGCGTGTACTGTATTAACAGGGCCTGCACAAGCATGCCAGCGACAACTTCCAACTATGGTGTAAGTGCCCTCCCCCAAACTGAGTTTAATACCCACCAATCGGTCGTATGATTGGGTCCCGCCCAATTGTGCTGTGAGTAACTAACAGTGACGCCCACCTACCGTGACGACTCCCCAGTCCATAGTATTTCATTTTCTGAAAAAAAATTCTAGTCTGGAGGATTTGAAAAAATTTAGAATATGTGAGTGGTACGACCGCCCCTCTGGGAATAACGGTTGCAAAATTGGAAACACTGAAGTCTTAACTGATTGTGCTCGAGGTGATTTTACACGCTATTGAACAGAAAAATATTTCTATTTTGTGAGAGATCCCTTGACATGTCAGTGCTCCAAACGACGGGCACTGGGGCCCAAAGCGATGACTCTGCGTATAAAATGTTAGAGATTAGAAAGAGCTAGATTTCTTAAGCTCTGACTCGGCTTTTCTCTTCTTGAGCCGTTCTCTGCTCACATCGGTTCGCCATGTGAACAGGATCAGCTGTGGTCGGCTCTTCATGAATCGTGTCCGGCTCTGCTTGGACCTTCTGATAGCACGGGAGCATCGCCTTTCACGCTCCAAATATTAGTAAAATATTTTCTAACATTACAAAGAACACATAAACATAAAACCCCACAAAAGAGTTCTATAGAGTTGCTGTTTGAGTTTTATAAGTGCCATACTGATGTAATTTGGGTCATCCTTGCTTTGGCAGACTAGTGTATGGTATACGGCAGCTGTGATAATCATGTTTGTTCTTTTAAATGGCTTTTAAGACCCGACCTTACATTTTCCAGATACACTAAGCTTGGCTACAACAGATAGATGTTACGCTATCGCTCGACTCGTCAGAAATATATAATGGCAAGCTCTGCTCAGCTCTGGAGCTGAACGAAGTCTATAGCTCAAATTTTATCTTGTATTATATTTTGTGTTTATGATTTATCTGTAAAATAATCTGACGCCAAACGGAGCAATTTCTTAACAAATGGTTGTGTTTCAATATCAACTGACCGAAGTTTCATCATCAATTTTCACCCTAATTTAACCCTGATTCAAAATTGTATCTAGTGACCATACATGCTCATAGGGGTAGGGGTTACCCCCATGCGACTCTAGCCCCTCCTCTTCTTGGCGGGAAACGCCTACCCGCACCGACAGGTCGTTCAACCCCCCTTCCTGATGGCACCGCAGGCACTGCACCCATAAGCGCCGAAGGCACAGCAGCACCGCGCCGACAGGGTGACCCCGAGGAATCAGCTACCTCCCCCCCATCGCGGTCCGAGGACTTTGACCGTGCTCGGACCTTATAAAATTAACGATACAAGATAACAATGCTACGATGTAACATTTAAAATGAATATTTTTTCATGTAAAATGTTCGGAGAAGGTTTCAACAATTTAAGTTAATGTGCACTACTTGTTTCGAAACACGTTTTCATGCAAATGGTGCTGTGATACAGTATTTTTCCAAAATGTAAACATTAAAATAGCCACAAAACATATGCCGACTGCAAAATATTAGCGCTGTTTAAGGGTTCGTTTTATCATTAGTATATCAATACATACATGGCAGTGGTAGGAATTATCTCCGTGTTACATATATTTAAAATATTTTAAACATGGTCATTTTTAATATTGGATTTAGCCTATACAGAAGGATGCATAGGATGCAGATTAAAATCGGCTAGAATTTTAAAGTGATTGGTTAGTGACTTGGTTTTAAGTATCTTCTTTGGCTCAAATTTTTATAGTTTATGACAGCTTAGGTTGTATGCTAATGGCAGTATCATGGTCCAGAAAAACGCTCCCAAGAGAAAATACATTGGCGCAGCCTGAAATTTAAGTGCCAATTCTAGGTAAGTTTTTACAGTTATATCATAATTTGTTAACGGCTTTACTGCTTAGCTGAAATTTTCATTTTGCATAAATGTATGCTAAGAAGAAACAGGTAAAAATCTCGCTTGGTTACATGGGCGCCAACACCAGGGGTTGACGTGTCCTCCCAGAAATTTGCCTAAAGGACGGTCATTTAGATCATGCCTTGGAAATATGGTAAGTTGGTCAATCATCTACTCATACATATTGAGAATTATGTCTGGCGCCCCCCTTAATTGCCTTTATGATCAATAGTGTAAATAAGTATATAGAGATACCTATATCTCTAGATGTAAACTAGGTCGATCCCCCATAAATCATACAAATTGGCCATGCGTGTATGTATACATAACTTCTAAAGTAATTACCATACAACGGTTGCAAGATGTAAATATATGTCCCATCCCGCCATATTTTTTTCAATCGTACTGCGCCTGTTCTCCAAGTTTTTTCCTTTTGCGCCATTACTTGCCTATCATATTACTATGCTATCGTATTAATAAAAAGCTATCATTGTTCCTGTATTACTATTCTTATTGTTGCTTATATATCGTATGCAATTCCCGACTGCGATGACCAGTTTTTCAACATTTTGCAGTGTATCATTTCTCAACAGTATACCTAATAACCAACGCGGTCATGAGTACAACTCCTTGCACGAAGCAATCAAGACGGTGAAGCCCCTATGTTAGATAAACAGATATATATGATTGCACTCAAACACATTATTCAAAGCAGGGGCGTCACCATAAAATTTCGTCTGGGGGCACCCACTCATTGCGGGGGTCAGCTCAACATAGTAATCTAACAGTAGCATATTGAAAAAAATTTTGTAGCAGTTATGAACTGGGGTACCACATTAAGCTGGGAGATGCACGCCCCCCGTGCCACCGTGGCGAAGCCTCTACGTGTGTCGAACGAAACACATCGAATACGCGAGCTACCTGGGAAACCACATGATGCGTATGTCGTGCCATTTTCGAATGCCAATGACCTATTTCAAACTACTCGGATGCATCAACGATTTTTTATAGGAAAGCAGTGCTGTGGAATTTGGTTGGGAAATATTGGAATCAGAGGTGGAACCGGGTCACTTGGGTCTCCACTTTCGACCGGGTCACTGTGTCACTATGTAAACCTAGTCACCGGGACAATCCCAAAATATAGCCAAAAGCCCGTAACACAACCCGGCGCTTTACTAACTTTGTAAATCCATAGCTAACACAATTAGTCTCGATTGTTGCTATCTTCCTCGTAGCTTCAATACGTGTTGAAGCCGTCGATCTGAGTTTGTTGTGTTTTTATTTGATACTAATTATACGCCAAAACTACTTCCGGTGTGCCAAACATTCTCTTTTTGCGCCCCATTGTTATACTGGGATTTGGGGAGGCGCCTCAGATTTATATTTTTTACTTTACATTATAGAATACTTGTGACTAATTAAATCGTTAAACTAAAAATTCCCGTCACTAGTTTATAACATTGAAACGCTTCATTGAGCCAAGGCGAAAAATTTGGCACGAAGTTACATTACTTCCATCCAGCCAGGTTTTGTAATCTTCACTTATTTTAGTCCTCTATCTTATGTTTGTGCATATGTGTAGATCTGAGAATCAGTGAGTTCAATATTTTTCATTGTTTCAACCGATGGATAATGTAAATCTGATGTGAGAACAATGTAAATCAGCAGTTCCGGATCATCACCGTTAGATGCCGGCCTTTTCCCATTTATTTTACCGTACGTGATTATCAAACATCTCGCGACAGGTTTCATCAACTAGTGGAAGGATGCTCCGACGAGGGTGGATCGCTGGGGTCGGGGCGGTGTGCTGTGGGTGGGACAAATTCTCTTCGAACAGTCCGGCCAACAATGCGCAAGCATCGGCACAGTGCCCACGAAACAAATAGAAATGCCAGTTTTGCAGTCTAAAATATGATACTAGAAGGGCGCTAGAAAGAGCATTTGCGATGCAATCTAGAAATCCAAATATGCATTTGGTATGTTAAAAAATGACAATTGGAAGCAACCGGGTCACCGGGTCACCGAACCAACCGTGTCGCCGGGTCAGCTAGCCATCCAGGCAACCGGGTCACTTGCAGGTGACCCGGTTCTATCTCTGATTGGAATAACAGTTAAATTATTAGCTTTTGGAAGCAGATCTCTGTGGTTTCTTAGAGTAGGGCCGGATCGTTACTGCGCATAGAATTCACCAGCTTCAGCAGTATCTTAATGTTATGCGCAGCTTAATATATATTTTAGTATTTGCATGCTAATTATTTTTTACTCAAAATTATTTTTTACACTCACTTTAGCAGTTTCCAGAATGAAAATGAAAATAATGATAAACAAGTGATATAGTGTATAAATGGTCACTAAGCAGGTTGTGCTCAAAAGTTATTAGCCTTATATGCCCGGAATTGTTTTCCATTTCGCATACTGTCGATAAACTATACGTTATCGTAATGAATATAACCCGATTCCAAGCCACACTCACTAGTCATTGATCCATTTTTGCCGCTTCTGTTAGGATTTTAAGGCTGCGGGCGACCACCAAGACGCTTACATACGTTACGTACAGTATACATGCAATTTAGCTGATAAAAAACTAGCCAACGTAATTGTTTGTTGTCGACCATCTACAGACGTAAAAGTATTAACGCAGAGCCTCAGGAGCATTCAATAGTCTAACGTCCAAACCAAAATTAAGCTTTAGGAAAACAACGTTTAGAAATATAAACGAATAACTCGGATATTTCATTTCATATTCCTTCCTCCCGCTTCAATATTTTCGTACAGAATACAATTATATTGAAACATGGGACCAAATATTTTCTTACATAATTCCCCGTTAACCAGATTATTATTCTGTTTTCTTAGATCTGTGGGATTATTATTTGTAAATATTTCGTGGAAAGCTCAGTGCTGGGTTTAATGGAGTCTGAATGACTTTGTAGCACAAATCTAATTATTTTTATAGATCATCTAGAGTTCAACGACAAACGTAGTAGAAAGCACAGGCAACTTGCACGAAGGACTACGAAGGAAGAATGAGGGTCATTTGTTCCGTAAAGCGTTGATTATATATCTACCTTCTTTTATCGGGGATCAAGTTTAGTACACCGTTTGACAAAGTGCAAGGCGACCGAGCTACTTTGAAAATTTTTGGCACTATATATTGATGATAGTTTTCTTGTCAATATGTTCGTGCTTTTTTATACTGTAACAGCAATTTAAAATACGACCTGTTTCAAAAATGTTTTGTGAGTCTTTCTTGAGTGCACGAAAAACTGCGTGATTGCGTTCAAAGTTGATTAGAAATTATCAGTATTTTGCTACAAGGTAATAGTGGTGCAAATATTAATTCAGGCAAAGCATGTACATCTTGTAGTGCTATGTTACTTCAGGTAATTTGGTTAAGCGTTTGCAAAAATAGAAACCCAATGATCTCGACGAAGCACTTTGCTAATTCCGTCCAAAATATTGCAAAACATCATCACTTTTTATATCTCGCGGATCCTTAATGACAATGTTCAAATTACTGCAACATATAACTTGTCGACTGCGGCTTTTGCACGAGTCCCAGACAGTAAAATTGATGTTTAAAACGGAAAAATTTACAAAACAGCACGAAATTTTTCTATTTTCTGCTTCACATTTAAAGAGTTAATATTCGAGTTATAAGACTGAACTTGTCTTGCATGTGTGAGACTCCATACGGCCCAGATTTACATGCAAACAATTATTGTATAAACAGTAGCTTTCGCCTTCATATCAGCTTTGCCAAACACTACGTGTAACTAAAGACACACGTTAGCATAGCAACACAATTTCTAAGCGCCAGTATCAATGGATATTTTTTAATCACTGCTGTAAATAATTGAACAAATTATCAGAGTTAACAGTCCAAATTAGCATACAAGTCATCAGCTGTCAATTATAGGAAGATATACTGTAGTAGCGTAGCGTTCAGCGCCAACTTGTCCAAAACGCATCTTGTAACTAATGACACGAATCGTAGCACATATATTTTCACACATATGACTATTATGTATATTTTCCTTACGTATAAGTGTGTGGGTCAATGCCACAGGGATCATGCACTTGATGTGAAGGTTGCATTATCTGAGTACACAGTGACAAAGTACAAACACAAACATCTATGATTACGCTTTGCTACCCCTACCCGCCTAGAGAAGCCATCGAGCACCGATCGAAGCCTCACACAAATCTCAGAAATATATAACAATTAAAAAACTGTGTTTAAACCGTTCCATAATGTTATATGTGACACGAGCAAAGAATCTCAATGTAAGAGCGACGCTGTAAATGTTGAGGAAAACCGGATACAAATGACAAACCGCTAGCTATAACTATTCGTATGCGGATAGACCATACAGCGTGTACTAACTGACCAGCTTCCACATTCTAGTTCGTCTAAACTCTGCTACAAAGTATATATTACATACCATGAGGTTACTCTATTTACTACTCTAAAGCTGTTTGCTCTCCGAAAATTTAGAGTTTTATCATGGCGAAGTCATTACATCATGGTGTCAATGTGTGCCATTACAATTGATAACTTGACATAATTTATTGACGGATTATAGAACTTCGCTATATCGCAGCGAGCCGTTTTAACATGATATACTATTGGCGATGTTATCGATATACTTAATTTGTTTATACAAAGAGTTTGATGCGGCTGTTAATTCAACGGATTTTCATGATCCCACACTATCTTGCTACATTTTCGTTGACATTTCAGCAGGGGCTCCGTTGGAAGTCTCAGTTCGTCGAGGGTTAAAGAAGAACTACCCAATTTATTGCTAGCTAGTTTATTATATTTCGTGTAAAACTTGATATTCGAGATCAGTGAGAACTGATTACGTAATGCGAATGAGGTGTCAGTCTGAGAAGCCATTTCAAAAATATTATTGGATATTTCATCAACATAGCGAAATTATTTATGTTTGACTTCTTAAAGTTCGAAAGGTAGGCGGCATTCTCACAGGTTGGTTGGTGGTATTCACTGTGATACCTGGCACGAAAAGCGGGTCCATGAATTGTACCTAGGCCCTAGAGCTCCACCCGGTTTAATTTATCTCAATAAATTTTTTCTTACAGTCGGTGAAGCACCAGTTGACACAGAAATTCACAATATGTGCTTGTGAAATCCCATTTCGACGCTAGATATTTGATAAATCATGTAAAAATGTATCTATAAATTGCATTGTTTATCAATAAAAAGCGTATTGGCAGTGTTTCTGAAACAACTTATTACTTTAGCGCTACCCGCTAACAAATGAACTTTGACAACTTTTACTTGTTTAGGAGACCGTGCAGTCCTCCATTTTCGTGATCGTCTAGTAAAATTCGGCACGCCTTGTTTATGTCTCAAGGAAATATTTTAGCCAGTGAAGAAGCCAGAAATAAGGAACTTGTAACATCAATTTTTGAAGTGAAAGCTACCAATATCGTGTAGTTAAATGCTTTTCAGGCATATTAAGTTTAAGTGCAATTTAGATCTGATCTAGTTGTCTATTGTTCCAACTTAGTGTTGGGCACGTAACGGAATTTTAGCAGGCCTGTCGGCTGGCCAGCGAATAAAACGGTTTAAAATTTTAAATATGCATGATTATGCACAAATTATTTTATCGCTCATTATGGGTTTTCAATGTCATTAATTAATATGCGGTATAGTTCATGCAATATGCGTTCGTCCACAACGCAGTTCCGTGGGAAACGGAAATGCTCTTTACGCTGCAGTTTCTATTACAATGTAGCACTTACAATGTACTTAATCTCTGCTAACCATCTTCCAGAATGAGAGGCCTATAGCGATTATACCACAGTTATCAAGCCTATAACGTTTACAGAATCCGTGTTAATCATATATTGCATTGTTGTACGCTACTTCATTTGAAATTTGCTGTTGCATAAATGTGGTAAGGCGAAACCGACATCTTTTCAGTTGAAAACCGGACTCCAGCTGGCGTGTTCTATGCCGATATATTCACGGTCGGACAGTGCAACGCTGCTTATTGTCTTAATGTTCAGGTTTGATTAAAGGCGAAAGTTATGTGACGTCAAGTATTTCAAGGGAAAACAAGCTTCATTTTCGACAAAAGTTAAAATTTAAGGATAACATTGCTATTTTAATCGGCGTAGAAAAAGACAAAGCTAAAATTCTATTTCGTATTAGAAATATTATGCTTAAATTTTAATATTTTAAGCTTAATTTTTTAAATTTAAACTTACTTTTGTTTTTAACTTAATTTTGGTCTTTATTTAATATTATTATTATGCTGAAAACTTAGCGTAATTATATTAAATAAGGAGCATAGATTCCTACTTAAGGTTTAGCAAAAGTTAAGGACTGCGAGATATTTACTTAGTAATGCTATGAAATTTGCACAAAATAGCTAAATATTCAGATTAAACATTGGAGTGTAGACAATTACATTTTTATAGAGAGTGAAAATTGTTAGCTCACCATCGATGTTCCCTTTGCTAGAACACGTCTAAAAATCCACATCATTTCAAAGTTATAAAATTTATGAAGCCTGTAAACGCGGCGTCGACTTTAGAATATAATGATGCCCGTAAAATGTTTTCCAAACCATAAAACACACGCATATTTCTTATTGCTGTAGCGACCTATTGTGACATTTTAAGCGACGCCTAAAGAGTTTTCCAACAATTTTTAAGTGTTAAAATGACAACAAACCATGAAATTATTATTTAATTCAACTATAACTCAAATCAGGTGTAAATAAAAAGTTGTTTTAAGCTCAAAAATTGTTCGGGTCCTGATATTAATGTTATATCGAAAGCGGGCATATACGTCTAGCTTACGCCTTGTAATTTCAGTTGTGACATTGAGTTAGCTGCTAGATTGATTGTTTTGCATATTTTCGACGACGCAAACTCATCAAATTTGATCGGGAAAGTCATGTGATTTTTGAACGCCTGACATTCAAGCATTATCATTCTTTACCCAAAATAAACAAATATTTTCAACCACCCTAACTCACTGAACATGATACTATGTTAGGGAAAGTTACATAATTTATTGAACTCGTCAAATTCAAGCATTGCATGTCTTTATACATAACAAGTATTTTCCACCACGCTAACTCGCTGAAGTTGATACTATGATCGGGAAAGTTACATAATTTTTTGAACCTTTCGAATTCAAGCATTATATGTCTTTTATCTATAACAAATATTTTCAACCACGCTAACTCACTGAAGTTGATACTATGATCAGAAAGTTACGTATATAATTTATAGAACTACTTCAAATTCAAGCAGTATCGGTCTTTATCATAACAAATTTTCATGCTAAACATTTAGAAATATGCTATTTTTAGCGTAACTACTTTAAATATCTTGCAGTCATTAAGCTTCGCTAAATATCAAGCACGAAATTATGCTACTTTTAGTTTAACTATGTTAATTTAGCAGCATATTTATGCTAAATGAAGGCCAAAATGGTTTAGCATAAATTAAGGTTAAAATTTAAGGTATATAATCAAGTGCAAAAATTCAAAGTTTAACATAATATTACTAAAGATAAAGTAGCTTTGTTATTGCAACAGAAATTTAAATACCATAATTATGCCTAAATGTTTGTTATAATAAAGCTTAATATTAAGTATAAAGTTTTGCTAAAAATATCCAGTTAGCATAATTATGCTACAAATTAAACGTAGTTAATCTAGATTTTTAGTAAACATAACGTGATGTATATTGTTTAACTTGATAAGAACAAACGTTAATATTCTTTAAGAGCATAAAGTATATTCGCTAATAAATATATAAAGCATAAGCATTTTCTGCAAACGATCGAGAATATCACATAACTTGCTGAACGCTTATTGCCAGCTTTGAAGGCACTACCAGCAGAACCGACATGACATATTTTAATGAAATTCCATTTTTTACGATAGTTTTGTTCAACGTATTAATGCACATTGCCATCAAACCTGAAACAGCGAAGATTGAGGCGCGATGTAATGTTTAATTTTACATAAGTGGCTGTTCGCTCTTTTTGCAAGATTGCCGGCGGAACTAAGTAACAACTGTAAGATAGCTCATTTGTTTGCGTACGCCGCTTGCACCCGTACACCCAGCATTCAAATCCTGGGAACCTGCTAGAGTTTGTCAAACACTGAACAATAGATAAATTATTTGGGGCTATAAAGGATTATGTAAACGTTTAGATTTCATTCAACCTCACTTGTAATACTTGCAAAGTCACATGTCAAAATCTTGGACAAGTAGAACTTTAAGCGCCTTGCATTTATGCAGGAAAAGATTTTGTCTACCGGTTAGAGCCTTATTTCTCGAACTGTTGACCGATTTAATTTTTTAAGGTCAAGGTAAAGTTTGAGATTTAATAGAAAAAAGATTATAACACAAAATATTTGTTAATTACGTTTAGCCAACCCCCAACTCGAAAATCGCCTCAAGTTTGAAAACAGTGACTACAAATTTTGGCATGTACCATTCGACTCATCTCGATGAGGCAGTTCAAAAAGTTTCTATTAGGGCAGAATTTATGACAAAGTATTTACAATTTTTGGGCCAACCTAGGTACCTCAAATTAAAAAAATTGTTCTGCGTAAATGTATAATTTCATACCTGTTCGAACCTCATTGACGGCTGAGTCGAATATTTAATGTCATCTCAATCCATTTGCAGTGAAATTCGAAATTATTGCCAACTTTTCGTCTATAACTCGTTTCACTAAAACGCTCATACGTCATTTCATAGTTTTGGGTCAAAGAAGGGAGAGATAAGCGAAGACCTTAAAATGTAGTATATGTATTTTGCTACCAATATTCCACACTTTCGAAGACCATTCATTTAGTAAATTCGGTCCGTTAACACGATTTATCCCTGGTTTCCTCAAAAATTAGTCAAAATTTGGTCAATCGCTTGATTAATCTTTCTGTCGTGAGGGCACTAAAACTTTCCTTTCTACAGCTTATATAACAGATTTCATACAAGATGTCCTGCCGTGCTCACAAGCTGTACCAACGTACAGATAGAAAATTAAGTTTGAAGCTTGGGTATTTCAAAGTCATCACGTCAAATAAGTTTCTAGATTGTAGAAAAAGTAATTTCTGGAATATAACCATTATAATCGCTTAGTTTTGTTCGGGTTGAATCGATGTATATAAATACCACAGCCCACATGGAAGCTGTCACCCACCATTAGTGATCATCACGCAGGTGAATTGAATACCCAGATTAACTAACGGGTCCAAGTTGGGGTGTGGTGGGCGCTCGACCCTGTACGCTAGACTTTAGATGGGTAATCAAATATTTAAAAATAAAAATTGTGAAAATATTAGGAAACAATATTGACAAAACATGGATAGAAGTCCGATCACCCCATCCATAAAACATTGTTGATTTGCCGTTGCCCGAATTTACATCTTGGGATATCCCTATGTTATCCAATGACATGGTAGAAATTATAAATCGATTTTTCACAACATAATTCGGTGCTAGTCATCTTGATTGACCTGTTTACACTTTATTCAGCATTTAACAAATATGGTGACAAATAATGGAGGAAACCCAATAAATCAAAAACAGCTGACTTAACATTTGAGGGCGACAAAATGTTGATCGAATCAAAAACACCAATATATTACATTTTTACTATGTATACCATCACAGCTTATCTGACGCTAACTTATGACTTGTTTTACACATTTATACCATTTTGATATTGTCTAACTTCTAGCTACCCACTATTCATATAATTGCTTTCAGACAATATATAAAAATAAGTTTGTGATGGCGGTCAACCTAAATCTTTAATGATGTTTATTATCGGGGTTGTCAGACATAGTTTGTTTTTGGATTTTCAACCGATTTTCTCAGTAATTTCTCGGGATTTAGTCTAACAATATATTTTAGACAAATAGAACAATATTTATATTTATTTATATCTCACCAGTTTTGCTGCATAAACTAAGACAATTCTTTAGTCAGGAATTGAAAATACAGAGCTGGAATGCTTAAAACATCCATCGGGCCAGCGACATGTTCCATGCTTTTCTAGCGATCTAATGTATACTTTCTTCCCAGTTGTCAAACTTTATATCATAAGTGCAAATAGGAAGGCAGGAGGTTACCACTCACGGTCGAACCTGCTCTAAGACATAATCATCACACCAGAACCTGATCTGAGGCCTTTCAATTACTTTCCCCAGCGCGCCTTGATCATAATTGTAAAATTATGCGAAAAATTGTGGGAAAGGAAAATAATTCAGGAGAAAAATCAGGTAGAATCGGAAAATTAGGATAATGTTATATTTTCCAGCATAATGAAGGTGGAAAAGTTGGCATGAATACAAAAGGACAAAAAGTTAAAATTTAATAGTTAGCCTAGGTTAAGCTTAGACTTAGGCTTGGACTTAAGGTTAGACGCAGGCTTAGACATAGCATCAAGCTTAGCCTAATCGTAGAGGAACAAAACATAATACGATAATTCGAGGGGGAAGCTTGCCATGATACGGTAAGTGGAAAACTTTGCACGATTCAATAATTATTGGTTGCCTCTGTCGCACCATCCGCCCCCCCACGCCGATGGGCCTTGGGGACCTATATTTTATTGATGGGTACACCTCAGCATCTGTATGCAATGAAAACACACTTGAAAGCCTTACGCTCCTGATATTCTAAAAAGCAAGTGACTTAAAAAACCGACGGATAGAATGCAGATAGCAGGCGTAACTGGGCGAGAAATATTTCTAATTTGGCTATCCATAGTTTAGCTGATGCCGGAAGTTATCGCTAGAGTAAGATTACCATCGTCGATTTCGGCAATTGGAAAATTATGAAATGTACACATTTCACAACAATACGATCGTCATCCATATTATAAAGTAGATACTACGTGATTGAGTATATATGTTGAAAAGTGCTCAGTATATTTCCGAGTAACAGTTGTGTTCCTGTTTTCTCCCCATACAGGATTAGAGCACCTAGGAACGTATAATTTATATGAAAACACACCGAAATATATAGTCATGGTTGTCTAGGGTCTGGTTCAAAGCTGGTCGGATTACCTTATCTCGGCACCAGGTTTTCACTGTTGGGATTTGCACAGCTTTCAGTGTCTGTGAACCGGTTCGGCTCGAAATGCTAGAGAATAAACTAAATTTACTTTAACAAAGACTTCATAGCGAATTTTTTGCAAATTTGGTTTTGGGCTTGATTATTCTAATCATTCTAATCTGTTTTCATGGTTTCAACTAACATAATTCAGACTCAGCCAGAAAAATAGTAGGCGGGACCAAAAATGTATTATTTATAAATGTCTTTAAACTAGCTGGACCAGGAATGGCTCGCTTGATATTGACGCCTCTAAAAACACACTATCATCTCACCCTACCAGACATCTGCTGACCGTTCACTGACCTAACGTGTGTCCACTTCGCATCTGATACAAATATAGTTGAATCAATAAATTTGAAATAAACATTGTATGCAATTCATGAAGCATTTTACATGAAAGTTCAATGCTGTGCGCACAATACTCTATCAGTTACTTTATAGATAGATTAACAATCGATGTACCAAACCATGTATTCATATTTTGATTTTGATCGCTTTGATTTTCGAGATTTACGTTGCATGTACATAATGACTAGAAGTTCAGTTGCAGAGCGTCCGGTGATACAATTCCATGAAAAGCTGCCATCAAGGCATCTTCTGGTAGAACTGGACTCCACATCCCACTTTTGCCACGACATGTAAGGGATCTTAATATTTTCTGAAAAAAAACTGCTGGATGGGGATTCTGGGAGCGGCAGCCCCCTCCCTCCCCACCACGACTTAGACTTTGGCTTAGTATACGGCTCATATAAGGACATATAAGGCTCAGTATTAGGTTTAATATATCGAGAACGGCACAAACCGCATATATACGCGCCTCAGCATCAACAATGTGGGCGAGGGCCTAAAATTTTGGTCTTGAGGCGAACAAGTACGCTTGTGAGACATAGATTCCTCGCCCCACGTCTTCACCTATTATCACTGAAAAACATATGTAAATTTACTTGTACATTTTCTAATCTTCATTCTATTGTCACAGGTAGTATTCACACATAGTGGTATAAACCCTTTGCTTGTATCTCCCTTGTTGAAAATTGAAACCAAACAATCCTTACAGGCCTAAACTTATAATTTTTGGATTTCATCAAATACTTGTTTCACCTACTTACGCATAAAAATTTATTGGTCCACCTTTTGGTTCCCAACTTTTCGAAATACTACAGCTATAGGCAATTCACGTTACAAAATATTAATATAATATTTTAAAGAATCTACGGTAGTTGGGAAGATCGCCACTCTCGACGCTTAGTATCCTTATAGCCTTATCGATGTAATAGACGCCAACAAATTGGTTTGTATAGGTTGTGACACAAAAGGCGAAATAACCCTTTTGTGGCATCGCAGAATCTGTTATTCAGTACATCAACTATATCAGTCTTTGTATAAAGCTACATAGTCTAAATTTATATGAAGTATAAAAATTATAGTCATATAACAGCAAAAATTCTGTTGATTTTAGTCTGGAAAGTAATCATATCTTGTTTTTTCTCAGTAAACATTAGAATCTGGACGTACTAGGTAAAAATCGTCCGAAGTAATCATATATAGTACGACTATTTTAGCTATATGGGATATGATGGACAATTCCCAGAGTGTGACTCGCTCTCGTTTTGGATCAAAATAAGGGTTGTGCAAAACAACTACATTAGCATGCCTCTGATATTTATCGGTGCACTAATTAATAGGCCTTAGTAGATAGAAAATGGGGGTTTTACACCCCCCCCCCCC
>JASANE010016848.1:0-10724 GCA_030248225.1 Trileptium ribeirensis | reverse complement strand
AAACGTGGAAATATGCTCAGAAGATGAGTCAAAAGCTGAAAATGTTACATAAATTTATATTTGGTGTTTATAACAGTATCGGGACGGGGAAAATAGGTCAAGCGAACCTTAACCGGAGTGGATGAACCCTGTTTTCTACTAGTAAGCAATTTCCATGGCTGAAATACCTGAAAATATTATATTACGCAAATATTACAAAGAATGCACAAAAGGACAAAATTTTTCCTATATACGTGTATGCACTTTACGCCCTGGGGTTTTTTCTTTGCTTTTGAAGGCAAGCTACCAGCAATCCGAGAAGTGTAAGTATGTAGCCATGGCTGGCAAAGTTTAAGAGCACCACTTTAATATATTTTGTCTAAACGTTGCAGTGACTGTAGGTGGTTAAGCATACTTATTTATTAATTGTTTACAAATATACACACATTGCCAACACACCGAATAGTATCCCAGGCTTTTTTCTTTTATGGTGTGGTATTAATTGCACGTATGCCAAAACGTCGGCGTTAACTTGTATTGTAAATATAAACAAAGGATGCTAAACTATTATGAAGTGATACCCTTGTTGTTTGTTTTTTATGAAAAAGTATTTTTTATTATTACAACATATAGTTTTTGTGGAGTGATCACAGCTAAACCTTACTATATTTGACCAGTGCAAATTATCGGTGTATGGCCCCGAGACTGCGTAACTTGTGGATAGTAGTGACACACAGGCAGCCTATGCAGATGCTAAAATTTGAACTTGTCTGACAAGTTTTAATGGCAGCTATGCCCTTATGCCGGATTTTGTTAAAGCTCTGTGGTTCTGTCACTCAGTGGAACTTCAATTGCTTAAATTTTTGGAATTGTTTCAAAACCTTAGTCATCGCTATGTTATATGCTGCTATTGGTCAGGTAATATAATCTTCTGGAAAAATGAGTATAGGAGGCGTGTTTGACAGGCTGAAATAGTATTGCATCATAGTGGCGATTTTTAGTTTACTAATTGGATTTAAGTTATTACGATCGATATGCTGTATTACTGGGAAAGGGTTTTGATTTAAAAATACAAATAACGCATTCGAGATCGGTTAATTTTTGGGCAAGCGTCCCACTCAGACACTATTTGTGCTCAGGTACAACCTCCATTGACTTAAGTACGTATTTAGGATTTTGTGCACGATTTAAAAAAAGTTTCGCGTAATGACTAGCTCACCTGGGTAACTTAGAGTAGCCTAAGCACGCGTAGGGTCACTCTATCTAACCTGGGTAATCTATTATTGTGGTATGCCTGATATTGAATTTTGTATCTGATTTTATGTTGCTATTCCATTATTATACGCGGACGTCCGAAAGGTCAAATTTAACAGCGATATATCATCATGTGGATCCGTGAACACAAATATAACATTACATATAGTTATATATTAGTATAGTAAGGGAGAAGATTTCAGACACAGTATGTATATATTTTGGTTCTTGTAGTTTTACTACAAGGCCATGAGCAATATATATTCTTGCACCCGAAATATACGTTTATTTAACATACCTTTAAATAAATTGTAGACAAGTTCAGCGTGACATGAAGTGATAGCCAAATCTGAAAAAAGTTCCCTTGCTTCTAAAATTTAAAGATATAAAAAGTTTAACTGTTGATCTAAATTAATTGAAATTGTTAATTAAATATCTCAGGACCATATGTCAATCAATTCCTCAAATCTCAAATTCCAAATTTATCAGAAATTTTCTGTGTCCACCCAGGCTCAAGCATCTGCGATGTCCTTAGGGGAAGTGGTCTTTGATGAAAATTAAGAAAAATGATTTAAAAACGTTGCTTTCGTAACTATATGAATTCTTAGGCTTGAAACCCTTATATATGGATGAGCTCCGAGCGTTAAAATTATTTCAAAGACGTTCTGCAAGAGTAAACTTAAAATGCGTTGACACCATGTACAAAACGTTTTTATAGAACAAAACTTGGATTTCAATAGCCGTATCCGATTTCGACATATTTCTTGTCCATAACGCCATTACCGAAGGCAATTGGGCCACTGTGCTTGAACACCAATATGTTCGCGACGTTTTCAAATTATAATGTATGAAATACGAAACTGACTAATTTCTGCTCTTTGATGCAAAAATGCTGTTTGTACTCAGTGAACAACTAAGTGGTAATTCTTTTGGCAAAAGAGGATGGTAAGGGGCGCAGCTTAAGTTTACTCGTGAATTACTTGTGATATGGAAGTATGCCAGTCAAAATTGTGTAGTTCTTCTCATGCCTCAATAGTGAGCTGGGCCTTCGTTAGTCTACGATATAAAGTGTTAAGAGGACATTGTTATAAAATTAAACAAATTTGTTATTCCTAATTTTAACCTAAAGAAAATTAATGTTTATATTTTATTGCTTAACCTTCTATGTTATGCAATCTAGACGTGTTATAATTTTGATACGCGTAAAGGCAGTCGTAAATCTTGTGCGTAAATCAAATAATAATATTTCTGGTCATATGTTAAAGCGTACCATTCATGACAGTAGTGAAGAAAACAAAAGTTGGTAGACTAAATCAGTAACAGCCAACTTGTAGCAAAATTAAATTGAGTGATGCATCAAGTCTCTGATTTTGTAAATAAAATGGAATTGAGTGAATGGAGTACCAAGGGCATTAGAGGAACTAAATGTTACAATATACTCACGTGCAATTTTTTACAAAATTGTCATGTCTTTGGTAAAATTGTCATGTCTTTGGTAACAACGTCATGTTATACCTGTGACAATATACTGTTAGAACTTGGGCAGTAGTAAACGATAAATGAGTTAAGTGTCACAAACGCGATTCATACAAGAGCTTTATTGTAAACCATTTGGTTTTAAAAGGTGTAATAAACATAGATATTCAATAAGTATTCTGTACAGTCTGTAACGATCATGGTATGGTAATGAATCTACCATGCAAGCTTGAGTTGAACAATCTAATCCAAATTTTTCCAATCTGTGATGGTTTTAGTTTACGCCAATTAAGTTTACCTTTCGTTACAGACTGTGTGGATGAGTTTTTAAACGAATGCTCATGGACATCAAACGCGGTTAGCCAATTGTTACAAAAATTATCAATTTAGGAAATAAAACCTAAAATCACTAAAGCAAATCCTAGGTGTGAGATCGGCCGATGCGATATATTATGAGTAGAAATTTTAAGTTTTAGCAACAACCTCAACTCAATAAGATCTTCGTCGGCGAGTGATAATTTCTAAGTATCTACAAATTCGAAAGTGCTTCGCACCTGACCCGAGTTTGGCTCTCGCTGGACTAAAGGAACATTGCTTAGTCAACACTGAAGTCTCTCTTTAATTATCAGGTTGACCTTAGCGAAAATTCTAAGGGGATTACGTAGTTTTCAGTGTTATGTGGAAATTAAAATTAGCTCCGGATCCGGTCTGTCCGATTAAAAATCTAACCTAATGGAATACATTTCTTTTAGAAAAATGTTAATATCAAGACCTTAGGAATGAAATTTAAGTTTTACGTCAAAATTTCAAATGGCTTACCATGATAAATTTCGCTACATTTTCCAGTGCTTCGCTAACAAGAGCCTAAGCTTTCGGAATGTCCTTTCGGCATTAACTTACTTTAATTATACGAGCCGTGCCGGGTCCTAAGATGGTCAACGTACCACTGAAAAAATGACCAAAGACCAAAAATAACGAGAATGACTCTTTATTTATTAAGATTACCAGAGTTTGCAAACCAGGCATGGGCATAAAACATCTGTGGCACGTCAACAATTAGGTAAAAATAAAAGTTTATAAACTCAAAATTCTATTCAAAATATGGACCTGGGTTTGAGCCTGTTCTAGAACCCGATGGTATTTTGAACGAATTAACGTTTAAATCTGGAGGATCGATAAATATTGCAGAAAGTATAAATGTAAAATCTTATTGACACCGCTCATACAGATGATGACACCCTTCAAGCAGAAATTTGAGCTACTGTGCAGTTTATCAAAATTTCGTCTCTTTTAAAGCTTTCCTCAATTGGTTGGGGGAAATAGTTTAGCCTTCCGTAAATAGTCCCTGAAGCCGCTACGATTATAACGATTTTAAAAGTAAAAAGATTGCTCAGCCAATTGGCTACACAGATCTAATTGTGAGTCTGAAAATAATGCCAGAATATAAAATTTGCGTGGGTTAGTTAAGGTCTAAATTATTTTAATAATATCAGCAAGCAAACTTAATATGTTTTGATATACTAGTTAAATTAAAAACAAAATAGACAGTGTCGTTCTTGAACCTGATAAAATTCTAAATTCTTAGCCCGGTAGAAAGATGTATTTCAATTGGGCGACTTTTGTTTGTACGCAACCGACCATGTAAGCCATTAGTATCTTAAGCCGTGGCAAAAGACTGTCTATCTAGGCGCAAACTACAAATGCACCCCTCTTCGGGTGTGCCGCACAAAAATTAGAGCATACAATATCTTGATGCTGTGTGTGCGGTTGATACCCCGCTCGTCCAGAGAGTCTGACGAGTCACCAAAATAAACTATTTTTGTCCGATTAACAACAGATAAAAGTTCCCAGGATTGTTATGCCAGGGAAGACTATATTTAAAAACAAAAGTAACAGTTGCGACACAATTCAAGTGAGATACAGATAAAACGTTGCAAGCCGCTCCAACAAACGAGCTAAAATCAACGATACTGCAGTAACTGTATAGATGTTCTGAAGTTTTATCCCGAGCTTATTCCGGCTATTCAGTGTCTTTTTTAATAAAAATTGGTTTAAATAAAAAATTTCTTAATCTTTCTTTAATGAGTAAATCTGGCATCTCCGGACGAGCGGACGGCCAGTCAGAAACCGCAATTCCACAACTGAACAGAACAACAGTTGAGCGGCACTGGTTGGAACGAGGTACAGAAGGAAGCTCAGAAGCTACAAAATATATATACAACCGAGTGGCTAAAATAGTCTTTTTATATTTCCCAATCATCACCAAATTTTCCAGTGTTGACATGCATTGATAACACAATAGGTTGCTGCACAAAACAACATGTAGACAATGAGCAAATTATTTTAGGAAGCGCACGCGAATTACAAGTTTGGTCGTTAGGAAAATGATGCCTATCTCTAGGAAACTTGTCACGGGAGATGGTCCGATGGGTATTGGTACCGTTTCTAGGAAGTCAACAGTGCAGTGGGTAACCGGTCTTGGCTATTGGAAAAAGTTTTTGGTTTGGGTTCAGGTTGGACTGTCTCGAATCGAAAATTTGTCCCTCAATTACATTACTATATTGTGCTGTATTGTTTGTTTTCATTGTTGTCACAGCCGGGCACAAATGTACCGAAATAATTACTGTGTTATATAAACACACATTGCTACAAACAACAGTCAACGTGTTCATTAACTTTAAATGAAGACTTTAATAACTGCTTGCCTGTTTATATAAATCCAAACTGTCAGCCATTTTTGTCTTTCTCCAATTTGTTTTTATTTTGCAGGAATTTGAGCATCACTGTCTTCAAAAATTGATAAAACAAAATTAATTTTTCGAACGATCGGAGATACCTTTAGCAAGGTCGTCTAAGCAATATAAAATTCTAAAAAGATTCGTTACAACCGTTACATAAACATCAGTTTGTTTCAATGTTCGTTCGTCGAACTTTAATGTACGTAAGGAGAGTTGCAATATATTAAGGAGTAAACCCCATGCTATCATTCTGCTTTGGTTATAAGTAGTATCGGATTTTTAAAGCCAGGTACTATGTAACTATAACACTGCACACAAAAGTTTATTTGATGCAAAATTTATGTCAATCAATATTAGCATGACTCATTACAGGTAAAATTGACGTTATATATAATTTATCTAAAATACTGTTATGACGACATACGGATTAAATTTTAGGGTCTATTCGCCCTAAAACTTCCCTAATACAAAGCATTCGTCCTAAAACTTCCCTAATACAAAGCATAATATCAGATTTACTAAAGGAACGACTGCATGGGATGAAGAACGCGCAACAGTTTGTCTCATCATTTACTTTGTGATCAGATTTGATTACACCACGCCGTCTCTGAGACGATTAAGTGAACGAAAGCAACTTTATGCAAACGCGGCCGGATCATTGTATTCCGGCGGAGTTGCTGCTGTTGGTGCGCGTGTTTGCTTGAAATTGGTGTTTAGTTGTCAGACGGCGGCTAACCGAGCCATGTGTACAACCAATCTCTCACTTTTATGGTACGCGCCCTTCGACCATTATAGTTATGAACGTTCAGTACACGATGTAATAAATGTAATAAATTTGTGAAAATTTTAAGTCACGTGTGAAATATTTTCACGGTCGAACAGCAATTAACCTGCTCCAAGACACACGTCTTTAAAAATACACTAGACATAAATCTCTGTGGTGCAGACACACGAAGCGATTGATTATCTAAAATTCAGTTTATTCGTCGCAAGAACGCAAACATCTATTCGAGGAGCAAATTTACTAGTTGATACATAATAATTGACTTGTTTATATAAAAATTTAGTCTTCTTCTCACCAAATTAAGTCGCTTTAACCCCGTCCACAATGCCGTTTCGAATGGGATTAGCCGCCACAAAACTTGAAGATTCGTAAGTAGCTATCTTAGTATCATCTGAAAAACTAAATTGCCCTCAGTGCTGTAAACAATATGTTACGAATCGTATAAAGACTGTAAATGTACGGTTTAAAATTTTTTGAATTTTTAAAGAAAATTTTTTGGACCATTTCGTTTTATAATTAAAGGTACCATTGGTTTTTCAATATATAATCAGGTGTGGCCAAGATTGATCCATGTGGGCCTCTTGGATGTTACGAGAACTAAGAAGTTTTCCTCAGGATATACGTACAAATGCAAAACATAATGATTTAACTATGCACAAAAAATTATCCATACATCTAAAAAGTGCGCCTTCATGCTGATATAACGCTCAACATCTCTGATAGACAATGGTCATGTTGTGTTTCAAATTATATCTCCTGTTGGAGTGGGCCTTTATAGTATATACCGTCACGGTGCGAAGTAGTTTCTTATTTGTTCGGATTTGCTCGCTCTTGAATCTGCTCGCGGTTACCCGATCGAAAAGAATTTCATTGAATCAAATTGTGCCTAACTCCTCAAATCGCGTTTAGTCAGTCGGAGAATCTGTTGGCTTAATTGTGTTTACTTGTGACTCAGGGCATGGACTATTCGCATTGCATTCGATACTATCCGATCTGATACGACTAAACTGTATACCTACATTATACATAAGTATGTATTATATTTTGTTGGGTTTACCTTAGTTAACACCAAATATTAATTCGACAAAATGTAGATTATACCCTTCATGAATGCACGGTTGAATACATCCTCGAGTTTTTTCATGTTGCAGCCAAGCAAGAGTTACCGTCGCGTAGTTACCAGAGTATGACAAATACTACTCCAAGTAAGGTGCACTATGAAACCTGCCAAATAAGTAATCAAGACTTCTTAATTTTTGTGCGTTCGTAGATTTGCTCATAATTTAAGCTCGAAGTTTTATCAAAATTTGAACTCAAATTTTGATCAATATTTGAATGTATTTTTTGCATTTTTGGTTAATTCGAATGTGTGATCACAGTTCAAGCTCCGGTAGTGTATTGCTTCAGGAAATAAGGGACAAAGAACAGATCTTGAAAAATTTAAAAACAACTATTTGACCTTAAATTTTATAGCATATGATTAGCCAGGTTTTTCAATTACAAATTACTGACACATTTTGATCAAAATTTGATAACTATTTCATGTGCAGGCGCTGGTTGCTTATTTGGCTTATGCGGCGTTCACATAATAATGTCCCTGCTATTTGGAACATTTGTCCCCCTGTAATCGCGACCCCACAGTATGACACCCAAACTGTAAATCAATTTTCGAGGGTGTACGACACAGCCCTAGCTACTACTTTTTTCTTTACAGTGTCGTATACACCGTTAGCTACCAATTTGGCGCAAATTAGCTGTAACGGGCACCGTCTGTAGCTAATGCGGTTTATTAGTCAACTGTTCAGTGTAGTTTGTTTTAAACTCTCGATATTTGTATCTAAGCCATGTGAACATTGATGAAATAATGCCACGAACAGTCAATAAAATGCAAGATGACACGGTGTGCTTGAAACTGTTGAAAAGTGGCCATGCCCCTAGCTAGCTACCGTTGAAAAAATTTGTAAAAAACATGGGGGTTTGTAAGACACTCTGTTGTAGACAGTGTGCCTGACACTCTTGTTATGTAGATAAGTTGCAAACGTTGGGGACTTTATAACGATAACGCGGCGTTAACCGTTTCTACAACTAAACTAAAAAAGCCCAGTTATTACAATTTTAAATAATTTAGTATTTTAGCTTGCATTACCGTTCCGTAAAGTTGACTTCTTCAATGTTGCATTAACCACATTAGATTGTTTAAGTTAATAGAAAAATGGATAAATATTAAACAAATATAATAAACAATATTAATTTTATGCTTTTATGCCTTGTATAAATCATGTAATTTCGCCAACAGTATGATACTGTCAGGCCTTACTAAAAGTTGTGTGTGTAAGGGGGGGGAGTGGGCAACCTTTCTCACTTAGGTAGCGGCACCCACTTTTGAGTGGTGTAGTACACCCGTGTGCGTGAGCGAACTACGAGCAAAACCATGAGAATTCATTTCGATTAATAATATGTCGAATTTGCCTGTTTAAATAGATCAAGATATGTTAACCTGAGAATTTGGTAACTCTAGAGAACGACAATATAAAAGCGACTGTGTCCTTAAAACACTTGCACTGTCTCGCAAAATATTTACGATGGTGAGCGGTCGGAACATTAACTGTGTCGTCCTGTCCTTCTAAAAGATTCGGACCCGAGATTTGGCTAATTCTGAAGAACGCTAATAAATTGGATGTATCCTTCAAAAATAGCTTAGCTGATACTGAGGGTACGAGATTATTGACCAAGTAAAGGCTCATGTGTGCAACACTTAGCGCAATGCACACATTCCGGCACCATAACGCAAACCTGTTGTCTATTCACTTTTGGCTCTTACAAACCAGAGGTTTCGATCATGGAGCTCCGAAATCACATCTTGAAAGATCTTTAAGCCTGTGTTATTGGTTTTATCGTAAGTGAAATCAATTGTGTTCGCAGCTGTGCTTTATCAATTTCTCAATTTATTGTAGTATATTCATGCAAGAATTAACATGTATTTTGTATGCCGTTGAACAATCTTTCGCTATGTATTTGATTTAAAAGTGTTACGTTTTGGCAGCGAGCATCGTGAATTAGTAATGCAAAATTTATATGATACGTGACCTTTATGTGGAAGTTCTGCTCATGTGCAGCGTAAAACCCTTAATATAATGCGATGTATAACATAATATTTCCTGTGTATGATGTCATGGACACAGTCAAATTCTATTTAGTGACTACGATAGTCGCTGAGAATGTTTATTTGCTGTTTTAGGTTATAATAATTCTATATCGCGCAAGTTTTGATACACACTCGCTCAATATTGTTAATCATAAGTTGTACGGGCGACAATAAACATGTTTTATAGTGTAAAGTTTCATTATAGCTATTTGCCAGCCTTTTTTAAACTTATTAAAATGCTGAGGACACTATAGTATGCAGTTGCACATTGAAATCGTATCATTGTCGTTTACATTACATAGTGTATCTGACTACCATTGGCAATATTATGTCCTTTCTATGAATGTCAGCGAGTGCCTTTTTTCCAAAAAATTTCTTTCATAATCTATAAATTTTATACACTCAGTTATATTCGCGGTTTCTGGCTTGCATCAGCGGCGTGTGATTAAGGTATAGTTTCATAAGTTTATTCTCTACAGATGAGACTTCCACGTCTCGTGACTTGTCTGGTGTTGTGTGGCAATTGTCATATTTTTATTCAGTTTCCAAAGAATTTTTGATCTACGTTTTCGAGCTATAAAACAACACTTTTCCCTGACTGCAATTTAGCACTCTTAAACCAATTTCGTTTAGAGTTCCATAAAAGTCTTCTCTTATGCGGCGTTCACGTTATAATGTCTCCAACGTTTTAACCCAATTACATTCAGTGGACATTGCCACTGGGTGCATTACTTCAGGAACCTGCTTGAGACAAGCGAAGAAACTTTATCGTAATTTCCGAAAGTATCTTTAATAGGCTTGCATATTTATAATATCAAAATATCAATACATTGCAAATGGCATCATCGAACAAATGTAGTTCCACACCCGCTCCGAATTCTGCGCAAATCAATAATTATTCGAAAACAAAAAGAACGCAGCCTGCACGACAACCACAGCAATAAAGCGTTATCGATTAATTGAATCGTTCAAATAAACCGCGATGTTCTCTCGACGTATCCACAGCTCAAAATGTTCAGTGCATCGACTGCTCTCAAACCATTAATGACACAACTGAAAACAGTGTCGAATGTGGTGGGTGCTCGCAATGGATGCACTTCAGCTGTTGTGGATTAAATGACACGTCCGCCGCAGGAATTACAAACATTGATCGGATTGTCGTTTTCTGCAAGGACTGTGCCACCTTTCTTAAATCGTGCAATGAAGACAACTCACGAGATGAGATTTCTATGTTGGCGGCAAAAATTGACAGCATAGCGAACACTGTAAATAAATTGACTACCTCTAGCTTCCAGGTAGAATCATCGACTCCATCAAATGAGACACTTTCTATCAATGCGCCGAATAC
>JASANE010016846.1:0-59072 GCA_030248225.1 Trileptium ribeirensis | reverse complement strand
GCTGTCGATGTTGTGTTACTTAAGGCAGTGCATTAAATGACGGGGTTTAACAGCGCTACCATGGCACATCACTAAATACTTCTTTCAGTTCTGGCAGAATTTTCTTTGTGATGGTCTGGTTCTTGCTAATTCTTGTCAGTTGCGGTTTTATGACTTGCATATGTGTGTGGCACAATTTGTAATAAAAGATTTCATTACTGTATCAAAATTGGCTACCAAACTCAGCCTTAAGTGCATTGCTAATTGGGTGTTGTATGCAGTATTTTTAGGTATTGCGTTAGCACAGGCACCTTTATTCGGCTCTTTTCAATTCCCAACAGCTATTTCTAGACCCGCACTAAACAGTTTATAACACACAGAAATCTAACTCTATCAATCAAACACTAACCGAACAAAATTTGTTAGCTATGCACCCATACTGTTAAGATACATCACAATGGTTGCTGGCATCTTGTGAAAAATAAAAACGATATGATTTATCAGTAAATGAACCTATGTACACGTGACACCACAACATAAAGCAATTTTCGGTATTTCACATTACAGCGAATTGTGTAACACTAGTATGTAGTTAGAGCGGCGCGTGGCAACGGAGCGAGTGTGGTCAGTTCATGCACAATGACTTTTTGTACGAGTGTGGAATGTTGGAGCTCACGAGTGCGGCCCATTTTTGCCAAGGGAGAGTGTGGAAACTTTCGAATATGCCGAAAATCGTCTAGTTTGGGCCGCTATGTTTACTAAAAAAACTTTCTGAGAGAACATAATAATATGCGGGCTTCTGGTTTGGTGGAAAATGGGTCAATTTTTTCTGGACGATAAAATCAGCTTGTGCGATCTCGCACTTCCAAATTAGAAGAAGCCAGTATCAGAACCGTATCACTCTTTGTGTATCTTCGTACATTGGCCAAATACATGCGTGGGAAGAAACTTTTGAAATATATGAATCACGGCGTTCAAAAGTTATAATTTCAATTTCAAGCATAATTTATTCACGCTGTAGTGTCTTAGTGGATTCAGGCCACGTAAACACTAACTTTTAACCTAGCCAGGTGTCCCGAAAGCTTATGATAAACTATTTAAACCCATACAGATATGCAACTAAATTGAAAATATATCATAATTTAACAAGTTTGTTGTTAAAATTTGGTATTCATTTTTAGTCCCATTGAGCGCCAGTAACGACATAGCCAATATTTGTGTAAAACAATGAAGCCACCGAGTTTCACTGCTTAAATAACGCTATAGGTCACCCGTAACATTTAAGAAACTCATTTATGGTAACTTCTGTTTTACAGTATCTATAGATTGATAGCCCCAGCTTGGGTTCTGCTAAAATTTGTAGTTTCTATTCCGGCTAATTTCGGCTCGCAAATGAACCCGAATGTGTCTTTCTTTGGCTTTCATCACCACGAGGCCGTTAATGAGCACCACTTCTAAGACAAGAATATGTAGCATAAAATAAAATCACTTGACTCCTTTACAAATGCTTGGTGTCAAGCTAGGAAGAATGATCATGTACCGTTTTAATATCTTTGGTATGACAAGATACAGTTCGGACTTCCTGCTGCTTACTCACTTCGAGCAGACGCGTTTTATCACTAGAACATGGATGTACTACGTATCGAGCGTATTATCGTATCGAAACGTATATGATTAAGCATAAATCATGAAAGTGAGGTACAGTAGGAACAGGAAGCATAAACAATTTGCTCACGCCATTGAGTTTGTCAACTTTTTGTGTTCATCTATATTTACTTCACAGAAGTTTATAAATTTTCATCGTTTTTACTAGCTTCTGTTTGTTCGGTAACGCAGAGCTGTGACACAACTTATAGCTTTGGCTGAATTTAATTGAATTCTGGGAACCTATTCTTAAATGAGGATAGCCCATAGACGTATTGTAATTTTGGGCCTACCTGCGGGTAAATATATCTTTCTCTCACTCGGAAATTATCTCTACCTCTCTACCGTTAGGCTGTTTTACCTCCAAATAATTTCATAATTACATGGTAGTAATTTTTACAATCGGTTAGTTTTATCCTACCTGCAGGCAATTTTATTACCTGCGCTATGAGTAATTTTTATCTGTGGGTAGGTGTTTTACTAGTCGGTGAAAGTAATATTTGTAGTCTTCTAAAATAGGAGTAGGGCTAAATTTTTATTTTTTTTAGAATACGAGTAGGATTTAGCTTGCCATGCTATTTAGCAAGGTAACTGAAATTACTTGCACCAATTACACGGTTTAATTTTTTTGATTTTCGCTTTCTGAACATCACGGTTTTTTCACATTTTGTGCATAATTTAGACGTTTTTGAGGACACATTTCGCATTTTTAACCAAGCTTTGCGTAATTTACGCCTTTTATTTCTAGAACCGGAGAAACATCAACTTAGATATGGGACAAATATTTTTCGCAAAATATTCGACATCATTCCCAATACACAAAAACATCTGCTACAATGACAATATGCATTAATAGCAGCATAAACAGTTTAGTCTTTCAAGAATCAATATAACTTATGATACGTTCTGGAAAGATAGAAACAGTTACATGCTGATATTAATGCATATCTTTATATGTATGCATATAAGTATTTTTGATTTTCTTTTTGTGATAACGCTTCTTTGGTACACCGTCACGCATTTTTAAAAACAGATTTGCTTAAATTTCGCTATTCGGAAATTAAAAAATTCTGCTGAGCATTATTGTTTGATATTTTTGTTATTGTTCTTTTTTGCGGCATTATATTGTAAAACTGTCAACGTTGAGACAGTGCTGTCTTCAGATTTAAGACATACACCTGTGATTAAAAAGTTCTGCGTGAGTTTGAAATGCCTATACTGCTTAACAAAATTATTTATTTATGTGTCATCGAAATAAGTTCAACGAAATTGTTAATCGCATACGTATTTCATGAGCCACTAAGCCAAGTATAAATATTCTGCTGAAATAATTTACTGGAGCATCATTCGAATCATTGCCAAGTACAAGGTTATGCATGACTACACTTAGTTTGATTTTTGGTTAGAACATAATTTTAACATTGTTGTTTAGTATTTGGAAGATATGATTTATTCATGAATACTGCTGATACCTTACTTGCAAAATTATTGTGCGGTTTGTGTCTTCCAAGTGCTACAGATAATAGTCTGCTACATCTCGGCTCGTAGCGGTGTTATAATGTGAATTGAATGAATTTTTGAGCCTAAATTTGTCAAAAAACAATCATAGAGGATCCAATCGGAAAAAATGTTGATCAAGCATTCTAGTATCACATGATAACATGCAAGTTCGCTCCCAGAACTTTGTCTTGTGAAGGTTTCGATTTCACGTGGGGCGTTCGATTTCTTAAATACGTAATAACTTTACTGGTGGGTCAGGAAGATCCGGCTGATTTGCATAACCATATTTGGAAATTTGGCGGAGCGTTTTTAGCAAAGGAGTCTTTTGACCAAAAATTTTTGTTAAACAGGTCTGGGCGTCTGGACCCCATGTGGTTGCGTCACTGATACCAGGGGCGTAGATGGGCTTAGACTCCTCCATCCGTGGCTCTGGGGGGAGAATCTCTTAAGTTAAAGTATGAACTTCGGCCGTTAGCAATTATCCCTCGTAAATTTTTTATAAAATGTAGAAAATCATGGAATTCACCGGTTGTGCATGCGCAGGCCCCATTTTTCAAAGTTGAGTGATTGACACTTGTGATGACAAAAATTTGTGACACAGTTTTGAATGGAAATGCTGCAGTGCTCAAGCAGAAAAACACAGACACATATGAGCACCCAGTATTTTATTTCCGGAGGGGTCCGGTGCCTTAATTCAAGTCACAATTCCCCTGACGGTTTCTTTCTGAAATTCTGCAGAGATGCTTTAATAAGGGCGTAAAATTGATAAAAATAAAATTTTTGTTGACCCAGTGTGGGGGTCCGGAAGCCATTCTGAGTGTGCCAATTGGACGGCAGATAGCAAAAATCTTAGTGATGTCAGCTGTAACTGAAACAAAATGTAGGGAGCAGCAGTGCCACTGCCACTATTTATATGCAAAGAGCGGTTTCGGGCGGAGGCAAAATATTTTCAAGTCAACTTAAGAAAAATTTTGTAAAATTATTTTTTTGAGAAGGGGCGGGGAGGGGGGTGGGAAAGCAGCGATATATTCGGTCGCAGCTGGAAAGTGGGGCGCCAGTTGTAGATGAATGCTATGAATATGCAGTGAAATCGTAATATTAGCTGAACTACAAAACTACATAAAACGTAATTCGAAAATCTGTAAAAAACGAACAACATAGGTTAGCCTACCTCGACCATACGCGTGACACGCAGTCGCCGTAACCACTCAGCCATTGATTATTAGAGTTGATTTTTTTGCAATTTGTCTATATAGCGTGAAAGCTTGTTCGCAGGTAAATAATTACCTGCAGTTCGCACAGAATTACTTGCAGGTAAAAGAATTGAAAAGAATAAGGGCCCAAAGTGTAGTGTGCGAAACCTGGGATTCTTACTAGTCGCATAATAATTGTGAAGTTTGTTGGGTTTTAGGGTGACAGTTGTACCTCGACTTTGGCTGGGCGGATTGATTGGCGGGATAGATTATTTCAAAGCTTAAAATCTCTATTTGTGCGCGACGAGCGATTCTATCGAAAAACCGAGCCAAAGAGGCTCGGGTCGAGTTTTAAACGCTCCCGAAAAATCACTATATTTATTGTAACTCGACAGTCGGTGTAGGTATTTGAGTCAAATTGGATTTTGTAAATAAAAGAAGCGTATATAAAACAACATATTATATAATGCTTTGCTGCGCTTTGGGTTATCCAAAATCTAATGTAAACAGCAATATTTCGGCAACCGGTTTTAGGTCTCATTTTGCAGATCAAGTCGTTCTCTATGTAGCATCTATAATGGTCTACTGCTACTTATGTTATTTGCTGTGCAGACTTGACTCGAAATGAATTTTTGAATGGGCTCATGAGCAGAGTTATTTTTTCAATTTCCGAATAGCGAAGATTGCGCAAATCTGTTTTTCTAAAAAAGCGTAACGGTGTACCAAAAAAACGTAATTTTTATCATAAAAAGAAAATCACAAATACTTATATGCATACATATAAAATACATATAAAGACATGCGTTAACATCAGCATCTCACTGTTTTTATCTTTCCAGAACGTATAAGTTATACGGATTCTGAAAGACAAACTGTTTATGCTGCTATTAATGCATATTGTCATTGTAGCAGATGCTGTTGTGCATTGGCAATCATGTGGAATATTTTGCGGAAAATATCCGGTCCATATGTAAGCTGCTGAGCTTGTTTGGTCCTAGAAATAAAATCTTAAATTACGCAAAACTTGGTTAAAACGCGAAACGGGTCCTCAAAAACGCGTAAATTACGCAAAAAAATGTGAAAAAACCATGCCCATGAGACCCAAAATACATTAAATCAGAGATTCAGTAGCTTTATGAGTACTGTTGGTTTAATTTTGTAGAGCAATAAATCATCTATATATCAGCGACCGGTATGATGCTATAATTATCTATACTTACTCCGCAGGGTTGGGTCAACACTGTCTTTTGAATGGGTTCATCAGACATAAAACACTCGAAAACAGCCATTATCACCGGATCCGCTCGAGTTATATGGGCGTTATTAGTTTTATTTTCCAGAGAAATTAAGCATTTATATTGCATAGTTGGACAAATGTGGTTATTGAATTAGTCCTTTGGACTCAAAGTACACGAAAGCGGCAATATCTCCGCAATTTCTCGAGTTATATGTACTCCTATTTTATTTTAATAGTTCCACATGTTGAGTCCATAAAAACGCAATAAGAGACTATATACTAAACTATAATTCAAGCAATAGGTTCATTTCGTAGGCTGGTGCTCAATAACACTGTATACATATCTTTAAACTAAAAAGTAGTTTGTCTTATCGCCAAGATGGTGAATTCTGACTGCTGAATAATTTATAAAGACATACACAACTACAGTACTCGCCAGGAATGACTATCGCGTTTCAATCGAACGGACATCGAACAGAAATCGAGCAAAATTTTCTTACACATATCGAACAAACTTCGAACAGCTCTCGAACAAATTAAAAAAAGTGCGCTCGAAATTTCGAACATCTTTCGAGCTAAATTTAAAATTTTTCGAACGAAGGTAGAGCGAACATTGACCGAACAGCATTCATTTCTGCCAACTGCTGTATATTTTGACTTGTCCACGGCTTTCCGAAAAGTGGGGGTTGAGCAACGTCGGGTGGCCCCATGTTCAATCTCGGGGGAAATTTTAAAATGTGTGAATAAATTTTGCTTAAATATGTTAAATATTGCGATATTTTCGTATACTTTTACTGCAGTATAAGTATTTTCGGGCTATAAACCCGCGTTTTAGCATTAGAAATAGTACTAATTATTGGTTAAGATCATTTTGCATACAAAAAATATATTTTCAAACATATGAAATGTTGGATTTAGTTGAACATGGTTTGATTTCGGCCGAGTGGGGAAAATGGACAAGGTGCAAAATCTCACGAACACTTGGACAGTTGGAAAGTGCCCCCCACAGTGGATAGATCAGATATTTATATTGAGCATTAAATTATAAACTTCACCATGAATTGCTTTACAAAGTGAGACTAAAAACTCCTATGTATCTGGAATGGCAACGATCCATTTTCGTGTATTTTGGATCTCATAGGCCGCTTATAATACTCCATTTGACCCAAATTCTAGATCCTAAGAGAACCGCTTAGCAAAGCATTATACAGCATAACATAATTATAGAGGATTATTTGCTTTAAAAACCCAATTTGACTTAGATATCTACACCGATTGTCTAGTTACTATAAAATAATGTAGTTTTGGACCCCATCGGGACCTTACCTGAGCCCGGATGGCCCTCTTTTCCTGGGAAGATGTTGGAATCGAGCTTAGCGCCTAACTAAAGAGCATAAGTATCAATTTCGAATAGGCCCTAGGTCAACCAAAGTTGAATTATTACTGTCACCCTAAAACTTAATAACAGACATTGCCAAAATTCACCGCCGTCAAGGCTAGTTACTTTCGCTTCGCCCGTTTTACGTATAAATCAATAAATTACATATCGAACACTCAGAATTCAGAAACTTGGCGATAAGATACGCCACTACTATATTTTTGAGATATTTGCTGTACGAAATTTTATCCAATATAGTGGCTGTGTAGAGGCTGGTGTGAACGGTTGTTTATAAGCATCCTGTATTTGGAAGCGATTTCGTGCATGAAAATTTGATAATAATTTTAATTTAGATTTTATATTGCTATTCTCATTTATTATGAGTGCTGTCGTTTTTATAACGTTTTTATCATTTATATTTTAGAACAATGCATACCACAGTGCTGTCAGATGCGTTGTCAGATTGTGTACAGTACTTGCTGTTCTTAATGCCGTTTTGGAATTTTTCGCTAGCGATTTTTCAATGGATGAATGCAATTTGGGTTCACCGGCCTCTAATGGTATGTTTTATAGTAAATTTTTATGAATAATTTGCCTTTAGATTTGGTTCCGTGTTCTTATTTTTGTTTTTGATTTTAGTTCCTGTATTATAATATATGCGGGGACTTTGGTTGCTGTTAACAGCAAGTCGTCATTAAAGACGCGTTTTGTTTCTTGAACTGTTTTTGCGCTTATTTTGTAAAAAAAACTGGCAAACATAATAATGCTTTGCTAACAGTAGCTGATTTCTGTTCATTAAAACTGAGTAGTTTTTTCAAACCGGAACAACGAAAATGATTTTCCTAATTCCCGTTTAGGAAGCTTTTGATCTTCATAACGTACAATGATAAAAAATGCTCATTGATATCCTTGACCTCATCCGTAGGCTTTACTTTAAGTAAACATTTGTACAGAGGCCATGTAGTTACAGTTCTTGTGAGAACTCCGTGACGCTTCATATGTTATATTACCGCCGATGCTGCGCTATCTGCGTGCATTATGCTGTGTAGTTCTGTTTTCACTGTACGCGATCGTATTATAACATTACACTATAATACTGTTTTCAGCTTTCACTCATCATATTATTTCAACTCTGCAACTATTCATTCCTTATTGAATGCAGATGGGTCGTTAGTAAAGCTCTGTTGAGTCCAAAACAGGAATAGGATTCCGTGCAGCAACTTTCGGCTGGAAGCGTCTAAAAGATTGAGTCTGAACTACATCGGAACACCGCAGGGTTTTCGAACACGTTGACAATCTAAAAACGCAGCGTAGCCATAACTTAACATTGTAGAAGAGGAATTGGCTAAATTTGTGGTACGACTTGGAACAGGAAAGATTATGCAGCTTTTAGGGCTATAACTGATCTGGTTGCAGCGGCAGGCAGCATCTGTCAGTGGACTTCCTACCCCTAACAATAGAACAAAAATATTACTCTTGCTGGATTTTGCGCGTCTTGCCTTTGTCCTGTTTTATCTAAGATCTATATAGCGTATAAGCCTGCATTTAATAATACATATATAAATTTTTACATCTGGGGTGCCGCATGGTGGATTATTCTTTTCATAAGTGGATACATGGCAAATGTTTTCAGAAAAACTCAAATTTTGTTTCAACAAAACAATTTGTTTTCCCATCAAATAATTTATAAAGAGTGGCAAGTTCCTTCGTCATGGTTATACGAATTGTTTTCCAGCATTCCGCGTGTCGCGACCACGCTTTGATCGCTATTCATATTTTCGTTTGTATTCGTGTTGCTTAACGCCGTAAAATAAGGTTATATACTATAGTCATTTCAGTATAAAGTGCAAAATAATCGATCGAAATTTCTATTGGATTCTCGATCAAACAAAATTTCGATCGATTTCGACGGCTATAATTTAGAAATTTCGATTAAACAAAATATCAATTGAGATCGAAATAATCTCGATTGCGGTAAAGTAGAATTTAGATCTATTGCGATGTCGATTTCGATTGGATTTATTTTTAGCCAGTACTGTAGTTACAACATAAGTAGTGCATTCCTTATGATATATACGTACTATATCGACACGTCTCCTATATTCATCAATCTTGTAATATACGATATAGTGTGCAATCGGTCCCCATATACATATTTTAAAAATCTGTGCATTTTTCTGCAAAAGCTGAAATAAATAGCTTAAAAACCTTGTTTCACGATGGATTGGTGGAGGCGCATCACTGAAATGTTGACATGGTATGCATTTAGCTTTGCCCACGAGTGCTAAAATTTAGTAATGCTAATTTATTTAATAATGTTTGTTCTGTTATTACAGTGCTGTACCATGCGGAAATTTGAGAATCTTTTCATTTTTGTCTATTGAGTTAACTGTCCATAGATAAAACTTTAAGTTATGATGCCGACCCTCTGCAGTAATACACCCTGCTATTCAGCGTGTTTGACTTCCGCCTTATGGGAGAGCGAACAGCGAGCAAAATATAAAATTTTAAAGCAAAATTCTATGTTCTCAAAATAATGTTGTGGGCGAATAGCGGTCAATATTATGAAAGTACTGTATCTACAATTTAATCACGCAAGTATATAAATATTCGAAAAACGTTATTTTTCTATGAGCTCAGTTCAATTTAATGGTTAATAGATTCATCACAATCGACCCCAGCTGGGCATGGATAAAAGCTTTTAAGCTAAGTTTGAGCGACTCCCTAATATTAATGTTCCAGTAGATATTTACGCAATAATCTTAGATGCATGAGATGTTACAGATAATATTGATTTATAATATTTGAATTTTTTCAGTTTATAACCATGACCGTCTGCAATGTTTCGTGTTTGTTGATCGCGTTTCAAAGCTACAATAAAGCTGCCGGTCTTGTATATACAATGTGTAAGTAGTTGCGAACATTTGTTAGTTTCATGGTCGTAATCTATAGTAGTAATTTAATTGTATTAGGTATATGTGGAATAGCATAATAGTTATTGTTTGTTCACCTGTATAGTTTTTGTTTTTTTCGGCGCAAGCAGCTATGTAGCTAGCTATGAATTGAGATATTCCTTGTATAATGTATATGTAATATGTATAATATACTTTCCGTATATATCTATGCCTACAGAAATTGCCAGAAATGAGTGTCGTTCGTTTGATGTCCTCTCGACGTTCAAAAATTTTAAATTGCTTGCGTTTTAATTTTAAATTTTTAGCATTGTTTTTTTAATTGACCTAGAGTATTTTGATATTTTGCGAGCGCCATTTAGCTGTTCGATCATATATTGAAGTAGAATTATTTTAAACTCTTTTATTGAGTTTGAATAAAATAATAAAATACTAGTGTCATACAAAGGGTGAAACGGAACAAGGGCGGTTTCACATAATGACTATGATTATGCACAATCAGTAGGCACGTGTAATAGACTGCATTTAATGTAACCACCCGAAAACCTCTGCAACCCATGAATCCTTATAATGCTCCGGTCACAGGAGCTAAGGAACACAGATTGTATTTTGCGTGTTACAAAACCTATAACAATTCATCTAAAGGCGCATAAAACAACGCACAGACAAACTACTATATCGTAAGCGAGTGTGAAACGGAGCGATTATTTCATCTACAAGTGATGATTTTATGGAATCTTTTATAGAAGGCTTTATGTTTTGATGCATATACCATCCTAAAACCCGTTTAACCCTGAGTCCAATGAAAACCCTACATGAACCTCGTCAACCATACAAATGTAGCGGGTCAACCCCTATACTTTGGACTGAGCCTATTTCTTTTATTAATGATGTTTTTTATGGGACACATTTCTATGGAAATTGTTATTTTGCGTCATCAACAAAATCTGTTTATTTGTTGTTTAGTGTGTGTGTTCGCTGAGTACTGTGTTTATTACACGCGCTGTTGTGATATGTGTATTTGATTTGCTGCTGTATTTTATTTGTAAGCAACGTGAAAACTGTGTATGTTTAATTGAGTTCTGTCTATAGCGTCAGTCTATGAGTCTGTATATAAAAACCTTAAAACTTATTGTTTTCTGTTCAAAAATTCCCAGCATGCTAAGCTTAAAGAAATATAATCCGTATAATTGTGGTTGCAACTGGCAGGGGGGATGATTAGGTCAAAATGGGATTTTAATGGGCACACTGTAGATCATTCATACCAAATTTGGCTTCAATTGACCCACCCGTTAAGGAGTTACGGACTTCATCCCCTCGGTCATTTCTGGTAATAATAATTTATTTAATTCTTGAAACATATAACTTTAAGTGTAAAACAAATTAAAATCTTATAATTTGTGGGCCGGGGCTATAGTTTGCTTACTTATCGGGTTTGAGTGTAGCCCCTGGGTGCCTTAACTGTTTTACGTTAGCGAATATGTAAGTGTATTTCTGCTGAATTTTCTGTAAAATCTTAAAATTTGTTATGAGTTAGGGATTCCAAGAATTTCATAAAAAGGGGTTCTCTAACGCCAAAATTAAAATTTATGTTAGAGAGCGAATTTTACAATTCTAAGAATTCACAACCCGGGTTGCAACCATTATATTAAAAATTAACGTGTTACAGAGATTTCAGAACTGGGTTTCTTTTGAGTTCCAAGAAATATGGTTTAGAAAAGTTATTTAAGCGGTTGCGCAGTTAGATAAGGGCCTCAGTCGGCCTCAGAAGCTGTGCAATCAAGGTGAGTACGGTTCAGTCGTTTATGTGTTTAATTTATGTAGTTTGTAATTTGTTGCAGTTTGCGAAATAAAAGTGTGCACTATAAGTGGTGATATATTAAGTCACTAGGAATAAGTTAATAAAGCATTGGACATCTTGGTGGAGAATTTTGTGGGAATATTTGGTGTATTTCGTGTGTATTCTACGGTGGGACTAAACACCCATAGGACCACGTAGGCTACACAAATGAAAACGCATTAAATGTTCATGTTAATCTCTAAAATACCAAAACGTATCCAGCGTACCCAAAAAGCGAACATGAAGCATCTTGATACCGTGTACACTGGCATGATCAGGCTGATTTCTACACTATTCGGTTCTCAGCGAGCTTAATCGAAAGAAATTCAACACGACTAAATTATAATATAAAAATTAAAATTAGATTTTTGTCTGAAATGAATACTGCACATCGTAGATAAGACCCCAATACAGCATAAAATTATTTAAAAATTTTTAAACTTTTCCAAAAATAAAATATGTTTAAATTACTCTGTTTTCCTTGTAAATTTTGAACGGTTCTTTTAATTAGGCTTGTTTTTATCCTGTTCGATTTACCTCAGGAGCCGAATCGATTTACGTTCAATAAGACTAAATTTAAGACAAAATTAATATTTTAAGTAATTAAAAATAAAGCAAAATTTTTTGCCGAAATCCATCCATCCGGTGATACTTATGGCGACACCGACAGACAAAACAAATTTCCGACGATCCCCCCTGCTCTTAGTGAAAACCTCCGCTTGCTTCTCTCACTTCGTTTCAATTAAGTGCAGACATACCAAATTGTTTCAGCAAAATCTTAAGTCTGTATCGCGAGAAATGGGCTGCGGAACAGTAATACTCATATCGACTCATTTAGCAAGGAACCCTTAAAACTCGCGTCTTGCCATCTTGACCAAAAAAATGAGATCGCAGTTTTTAGCGTCCAACTGAAGGACGTATCGTGATCACTTTTGCTATGCTATAAAAATTTGTCGAAATCCAATCTTCCGGTGATGTTTGTTTATTACACCGACACACAAAAGAATTTTATTACACCGACACACAAAAGAATTTTCACGATCTTTCCCTCTGGCTCTCTCAATGGAGACTGCTCTGCTTCGCTTGTCCGTTTCAACTGATTGAAGACCGAACAAAATTCTTTCAGCAAGATCTTAAGACTGCGTCACGAAATATGGGTTGTGAAACAGCGGTACCCGAACGGTCTGATTTGCCAAAGACCATTAAAACTTGTTTTTGCCATTTGACCCATAAGATAAAGTTCTTAGTAGCGTTCGACCAAAAATCGTTGTCATCTGTTTTGTTATCGAACAAAAAATATTTTATTGAAATCCATCGCTTAGCTCGCTCTGTTTCAATAGGCGCAGATAAACCAAATTCGTTCTTCAAGATTTTAAGTCCACTGAAAATCTGTTCTATAGTCATGCTAGATTCTAGATGCTGAAAACCCATACAGATCGTTCCTACTGCCCTGATAGTGATATATCACTAAAGAAATGAAGACAGTTGGAATTCAGAAAATCGGGTTTGTCGATTGTAAAAACCCTTTTACACCTCCTGAAACGGTACATAGACTACGCTCTAGTTGGATTCCAGATTATAAAACTAATATATTCAACATTATTTTTCACTTTAAACACACTCATTTGAAATCACAAACATGCAGTAAGATACCCAAATGTGAAAATTATCCAACTTTCTAGTCGGAAGCCCACAGCGGTCCAGGAAAAGCTCCCACAAAAGTGATGTTAAAGTTGTATATAAATTTCGATGAGCAGATTCCTGATTGTGGCTTCATGTGATGCCGCTATGGCGAGATCTGGGCTGCGAAATGCAAGTAATCATATGGCCAGATTTGTCAAAGCCTTGCGAGTGGTCCCACAAAAATTTGTGATCAGCAAAGTTGTAGATGTCGATGAGCTGATTCTGCCGAAATCAGAGTATGTCAAGCCTGTGTCGTGAAATATGTGCTATGAAACATTGATACCCGTCTGGCAGGGAGTAACCGGAGTTGCGGTTCCGGTTCCGGAGAAAATAATGTTCCGGTTGCGGTTCCGGCAAAGGGCCAAAACCATACCGGAACCGGAATTCCGGTTTAAAAATTGTGTCTGAAATTTTCCGTATTTTGCTTCAACGGTGGTCCAAATATTATATGTAATAGACACACAATTATCAAGTTCCAATACAACCAAATAAAAAAAGATTAATTCAGCAAATTGTCGGTGGAACGTTAGTAGGACAAGTAATTTCAGTACGATTTTTTCATCTTAACCCTGCAGGAGATTGTTAACAAAGCAAAACCACCTCGATGCTTGTAGCAGGTTTTTTACGCAAACAGAAATCTGTGGGGTATGTTAGAATTAAACTGAGCCAACTCGGTAACAGAGCATGCATTATTTAGAAGTACTTAGCTGTAAGCTTGGATAACATAAATTGCGTCAAGCACCAGCCAGTGCGCTTGTAACCTTTGTAAGTCAGTATACAATGAAGTAAAGTAACATGCCTGTAACGCTGCCAGGAACTGCGTTCTTGTCAATGAACTATATTTTTTGAAGCTGAGCGAGCAGTATAACAGTTTGTCTCATTTATAGCATTCTGATTTAAAGTTATCATCATTATCATCTTGCTGACGAGCGCTGGTTGTCCAACGGTAGCTTAAACAATGTCTCTGTCCATTGATCAGAAAATTATCGTATACTTTCTTTTATTTTCCTTTAGAACCATATATACCAATAATGTCAAGTTGCCTAAAGAATATCATGTAAAGCAACCGTATGTGTAGTAAAGGGATGCGATTGGAGACATAGCGAAAGTGTTTAGTCTACTCTCCATGCAAGCACCTTTAGTTACAAGCACATTCAGTTTGACGCAAATTACGCAAGGCCGTTGGAAGGCATTTTTTGCTCTGGGGGTCAAAAAACCAAGATATCGATCGATAAATAAACATCAGCTTCCTCAATCTCTTCAAAGTTCCAGAGAGGCAATAATGCCATCACAATGCATTAAATCTAATGTAAAAGTTATTTTTAATACATTTTAAATCCTCTGTACCTTTATTCCCTCCTTCCTCTTTTACAATTATATAAGTTTCGAAGACCAGGTTCCGAATTCGGTTTAAATGGACAGTTCTGGTTGCTGGTTCCAGTTATTTCCTGCCGTCTGGCCATATTTGGTAAAAACCCTTAAAATATTGTTTTTGTCATTTTTGCCCGGAAGATGGGGTCGGCGCTTTTTTGTGATGGCCTAGCCTTTTTGTGATGTTGATGTGCCGGATGTCGGCAAGCGTGATGCCGGGCACCATGGCATCGCTTTTGCTCAAAAACTTTTTATTGAAATTGATCCACTAGAATATTATGTGTTATGAGTGTCACCGAAAGGCCAAAGATATTTTCAAGATTTTTCCTTTTAGCACTCTCAGTGAAAATTCCGCTTTTTTGTTAAGGCAAGTTTCTAACATCGACTGAAGTTACTGCGCTATTTTCGTATAATAGTTTGACGCACAGTGTTAGTTTATTTCTGTATTAAATTTGTTTTTATTGTGATGGCTGTATTTATCCCAATCGAGACCGTCAACTATATTTTTACTGCAGTGCGTGAAATAACCAATTCCTCGAGATATTGTTTGCTTTTTGTTTCTGTTTGAGTGTATGCGTATATTTTTATTTGGAAAATTTTGATTTCAGTTGTGCTGCTTTTTGGTTGTAGAGTTTGAGTTATATTATTGCTAGATCTTTTTTTATAAATGACTGTTTGTTTATGAAGTTTCAGTGTTCGTTTTATTCTAATTTTCAAGTTTTTTTCTATTTACATTCAGTGGGGTTTTTGAAGCAGGCAGTCATTTTAAAACGTTTTGGAATTTTTTTAAATAAATTTCTGTCTTACGTTAACAGTTGCGACGAGTGAAAAAATAAATTCAACCTACCGTTCAAAAAGTCGTTACGGGTGGTGGAAGGCAACCGTGTTTATCCGCGAGCGCGACGTCCTACCTTTCCCAAACTACTTCGAAACAACTTGAGCTAGCCGCACAGGTGGGTGGGACGCGAGATAATCTTTCCCCGACGTCAAGCTATGGAACCCCAAGCTGCACTGGGTCGTTGAAAATTGCGGAAATGCTATAAACAAGTGTAATGATTCTAAAACTGTCATCTATTCTTGCTACAAGTAACTGAATCACAATTACATAATATTGAATAATAATGTTTACGCTATAATGAAACTCAACTACTCTTTGCAATTTTAGAAGTTTTTGGCTCTGTGTGGAAAATTTGAGGTTTTTTTTGCCACGTAAGAAAATATTCGCTTATTATTTAGCCCTTAGAGTGGAATTTTAAAAATATGTGGCGACGATAACAAAGAAGTATTTTGTACAATAATACTAAATTTATAAGTTTTGTGTCGCTTGTACAGCAATACTGTCCATTATTTACATTAGCTTATTACGCTCTTACTTCATGCCGTTAAGCTGTTTTATGCACTATTAGTCCTTCATGGCTTTTGATTTCATTACAATTGCCTTTTGGCTTCATTTTTTGTGTTTTTTCTTACTGACCGATGAGATGCTTATTATCGCCAGAATAGTCAGAGAATTGTTATGATAATTCATGAGCAAGCTTTAGGTACGTATATGTGTACATTATAGTTCTTTTGTCAAAATCAGTTCATGGAAACATTCGCTTCCCTATTTCTGCTAGCGATATCCGCGGCACGGATCGATATTAAAATTTCTTGACCAGACCGGTTCAGCCCGTTGCATTTTTTCCGGCCACACTTTAAATTCACATAATTTTTTCCAAAATTAAATTCAATACTCTCACAGTTGCTGTGGAATTCCTTAACATGTGTTGCGATAACATTTTTCTAAGCAAGATTTATGTCATAACTGCCTTTAAAAATAAGCCTCAGCCAATGTGTTATACTCCTAGACAAAGATTTTTATGTTAGCTAAAAATAAATTTTTTGACTTAATCGGTCCAGACCACACACCGGTTCGGACCGAAGAATTAGCTCCAGTTGTATCACTAATTTCTGCCATCGATATTACCAATTTTGCTAACGCTAATCTGGGCTCTCCAAATTGAGGGGTGGGGCCCTGGAATTTTTCGGTCCCCCTGGTTCGAAACAGCTTCCCCCGGTTCATGCCCCCTGGCAAAATTTTGGGCGCCCCATGTTCATCGCCTTTTACACATTTTTTATTTCCAAACGCTCCATAGTACATAAAATTTGATCAAAATTTGTACTAAAATTCCTTCCTGAAGCCAAAATTTTCGCAATTTTTTTTTCAAAACTTGGCTTCAAAATCGCTTTTTCTCCATCGAAAGCGTTTTGGCAGTGTTTCTAACGCGATTTTTAACCGCTTTCTCGTGGCAAAATCGGGCGCGCCGGTTTGGAACCGAGAGCCTCCGGTTCATGTCCCCGGGTAAAAATTTTCAGCGAATGGAGAGCCCAGCTAATAGTGACCGCGTGTTGTGTGCGTACGTATTTTGCGTACGCGAACATTTTCAATTTTGCATGCGTAGTTGTGAGCATTCATCCAATGACAAGTTGAAACGTCCGGTTGTGTTCGCGACTCAATTCTATAAATCTTTGCGAAAAAAAGCCGCGTTTACAAATATACGCGGGCAGTAAATTGCTACCCAAAATCGTAATACAGCGTCTGTGAACAGTGTCTAAATATTATTGTGCTGCAAATGTTGTCCTTTGCACATAGCCAAAATAGTGATTTGTGCATGGAAATCAGTTTCATTGCGAATTAGCTACATAAGACAGCAACCGCACCAGTATGAATTATTTTGTCGTGTCAGCCATTTCTATACCTATGCCAGTTTTCAATTTCGTAGGACATCATGTAAAACCAAATGCGAAATTAAAGTCTCGTCCGCTGGACAAAAAATAGTTTGACACTGAACAACAGTTTGACTATACGAAATGTAGACTATTTTTATAAATTTGTGCGAGAGCTGTTCAATGTTCGTTTGCTCGAAAGGTATCACTGATTTCTGGTGAGTAGTGTAGTTTTCAAAGTTTAAGTAAAGTTACGAAAGTTGTAGCGATTAAGTGCTTTTTACTATATTAATTCCTGGAAACAGATTATACTATGTGCGTTATCAAGAATATGTTTGTTTGCGCTATTATAGTTCGTGATATGAACTTATAAGATATCTTGGGTTTGAAACCAGGGCCAAGGTTAACGATCGTCGACTACGCTTATCGCGGATCAAAGATAGTTAAGCACATTTAAAAGCAAAGATTAACAACATTTTGATGTAGTTCGAATTTTGTCTTCGGAAGTAGGCATATGTTAAACTTTAGATCTCTTGGTTTTGAAACTCCTTCTAAACTGCGGCTGTTAATTTTGCTTCTGCACCTGGTACGGATTGCACATCACATGGATAATCGATGGAACCATAGTTGTGTGCATAATTATCTAAATTTTGTCTTTATGGGTCTTTCAAAAATGCGGTGCGGAGTCAAATGAGAACTCATATGGAATCGTTATTGATTTTTGTCTCTTGTAAGGCCTTAACGCGTACAAGGCTATCGGCAAAAGTACAATTCAAAATATTCGTCTTGTACTCGAGGTAGCACAATAATATTTCAACTTGCTGCCATTGCTTTACTTCAGTATAAGGATTTGTTGCCATTAAGTGTGCAATAAAATCTTTACATCATTATAAGTATCTGTTGCCATTATGCGTACAATAAATTCTAAAATTTTGCTGCAACAATTGAAGCAGAGGACGAAGTTGGGGATATGACTATTTTTTTCGTTTTTAGATTAAGCTTCCGAGTATTATAGTTTTACATGCTCATATATGGAGTAGAAATGATTACCCCTGCGGCTCAGATCCCCTATGCTTGACTTCCCAGGAAATACTGACTGACCTCTTGAGAACTTCCTCGAGCACCTGGCTTCCCCCAGGAACCTAGGTCACGCATATGTATTGCAGTCAAAATTTAGGTGCCATCGCCTGCTGATTTTATGCATATAGCTGGACCTCGTAGGCTCAACTTTCCCAATGTATTTATTTTGCTAAATACGCTATAGTTATTGTACTTAATAATAGACTCCTATAGTACAAGGACTTTCAAGGCTAGTTTACATATGTTTTGTAACATTTGTTTATATCTAGTTTTGTGCTCTTATTAGGTATTTTTTAATTTCAGGTCTCACGATTGTTTATTTTCCGGCGGTCGAATACTACCAAGTGCGAGAGCGAATCAATGCAGCTACGCACTCAGTAGCATCCAAAGTTGTCCTATTCGTACGAGGTCTATTCTATACAGCCTATTTTATTGTTAAAGAAATTGTCAACGGTACGGTTGCAATTGTATTCGGCATCTATAGTGCAACGATTTCGTTGATTTTATCGATTTATGGCGGCGTTAAGCTCTCAATAGAATGGACGACTTCAACAGCTATTTCGGCGGTCTGTGCTGTAAAAAACACATCAGTAGCCACGGTCAGTGCAATTCGGGCAACGATAAAAGCGTGCCGCGATGGTATTGTAAATAGTGTTGTGACGGTCAAAGATACATCTGTTTCGAGCATCGTTGCGCTGGTAACCGGTACTCAAAACGCAGTTTTAGCTGTGAAAACAGCAATTGTTGCCACGCTTTTGACGATTCGCAATTTCATTGTTTCAGCTATTCAGTTTGTCGTGGGATCGGCTTGTGCATTTGTTCAAGCTATTTTGGACTCCGTTGCGACTGTTTGTGATCGGTGTTGTCGAGCGTATCGCTATACGATTTATTGTATACACGGAGGCGCAAGCGGTATTGTTGAAGGTATCGCTTGGACATCCGGAGCATTCATACAATGGAATATCGATTTGGTACAATGGATAAAAGATTCATTTATTAGCGGCTACAAACGGATTGTCCAATTCTTTGTCGACACCAAAAACAGCATCATTCAAGGTCAGCGACGTGCCGTTGAGCGAACGAAGCATGGTTTGCTGAATTTAAAAGCCGCTTTTGTTGCACATTGTCTGAATTACGCAAGTCGTTTTCTCTTGGCAGTTGTATCGCTGTGTTCGCGCTGCAAAGCTGCTAGAGTTCGGGCGACCGCTGCGGCTGTTGATATTTGTAAAAAGTGTCTCCGCCACTTATGGCACCTTACCAAACTATTTGCCACCGCGGTGATGGATGTTTTGATAAAATTGCGGAATGCGATTTTTGCCGCGTTAAAGCGGCAACTCGCTAGCTTATGGCGGGGCATCTGTACATACATGACGGATCTGAAACTTCGTACTAAACAGTATATTCACAATACGTGGGTAGAACCCGCAGTTAACTACGCCGTTGAACAAAAAGATCGAGCAAAAGTCTACCTCATGGTTACATATATCGCTCCGGCAATAGTATGGTTACACCGACATTGGCTCCTGATCAAGTATAAAACGCTTAGTGCAACTTTATATGTTTGTGAAACGACGTACTATTACGTTCTGGCGCCGTTGGGCGAATTTCTACAGTCAATGCCGCTAAGAGCGCCATACCTTGGTGAGCATAATTTTTTAACGAATCATTTCGTCATAGTGCGCCATAGTGATGCTGATTCAAATTTGAACGTGTTTTTTATAAAAAAACAATTTTTGAAACAACGATCGAAGCGAGTGGAGTTTTTACTAAAGGCACTAGGGGATAATCGTGATGTTTTTCGTCTCTAGCTGCCATTCAAAACTCATCGTTGGATTTATGGGTGAACTCGATAGCAAAAGTCATGACGATGTGCCCCTTAGTTGAACGCGAACAACTTGGTCTCAACTTATTAAGGGTTCTTCGCCAGATCTTACCATACGCTACCAGTGTTTCGTAGCCCATATCTCGTGACACTCGCTTTGTAGCGAAGATTAGAGACCAACCTCATCGTGATCTCCAACATTGTTGACCACGATTCTTGTGGAACCAATATCTGGACCGCTGTGGCCCGAACATGGTTGGTTAGTCTTTTGCGAGAGCGATTTTTCAAATTTCGCTATGTCATTGGTGTTTTAACCTTACAATGACTTCTTATTAGGCTATCAAACACGCTGTATACGATTGTTTTATCTAGAGTCCAACTTGACTAGGTTATACCTTTCCTGGGATTTCAATGCTTTACGGCCGACGAGCCCGATGTCCAAAATTAGTGCGTTTTCGTTTGTTCAGTTGTGTATTGTGTATTGCGCAAGACATCGAGAATGGTCTATATATTTATAGGGTTTTCTGAAGACTGAATACAGTGATTTGGTAATCTAGAATCAGCTTGTATTTCATTGGCTTTCAATGGGTTTGGTGTCAAAGATATACAAAATTGTTGACCACAGTTTTTTGTGGTAAAAATATCTGGACCGCTGTGTCCCGAATAAGGTTGGTCAGACTTTGCCAGACTGACTATTCAACTTTCGGTATGTCGTTGGTGTTTTAATTTTACAATAACTTGTGATTAGGTTATCAAGCACACGGTATACGATGGTTTTATCTAGAGTTCAACTTGACTAGGTTATATCCTTTCCTGAGTTTTCAATGCCTTACGCCCGACGAGCCCATGTCCAAAATTATGGAGTTTTCGTTTGTTTGGTTATGTATTACTCGCAGGACATCGAGAATGGTCTATAATATATGGGTTTTTCTGAAGGCTGAATACAATGATTTGGTTATCTAGAATCCAGCTTATATATTTCATGCCTTTTTATGGGCTTTCATTGGGTTTAGGGTGAATGAACCCGATTTCCGGAATTTCGATTTATAGTCATATCTTCAGTAGTTTGGTTAGGTATTGCGTATAATGGTATCAATAATCCGGTCTATATAGTCTGTATATTTCGGTACGTTGCCTACGATTATTTCGTTACCCAGGGACCAGCTCTAATGTATACGTGATGCGCTGTTCTCATTGTTTTCGCAGGGTTTAGGTTCGACGAGCTTTTAGTTTTTCAATATGAGTTCAGGGTTCCAGAAGTTGTAGGGTGGTTAAGTGCATCAATGCAGATGCCTACATAAAATGATAATCTAATAATGAATCCACGCTCGCTCCGTTTCACCCTCGTTTGCGAGATACTAGTTTTAGTTTTTAGCAACTCCGAATTTTAATTGGATATCAGGTTTTTATATAAGATTTAATTCTATAAATAAATTATCGAACAATAACTATAATTATTGATATGGCGCTGGGGTAATGAACGGCGCTTCATCAACTACTGATAAACTAAGCAAAATTTTCTGTCTGTGTCACGCATAAAGTCACCCTTGTGTTGATGGATCGTGGCAATTTTGTATTTGACACGTTGTATTAGTATATTGTGTAGTTATTTTTATGCTTGTGCAATGATTTCCTGCAAACAAACGCACAGCAAAGCCAATATGATATGGCTACTGTATGAGTTCGCCGACATTTTTAAATTTGTGTCAGATCGAAATGAGGACTGCAATCTACAAACTTCTCGAGAACTACAACTACATAACAATCTTGCAGAGCAATGTATTCCAAGCTGTAAGTGTAAGCCATAGAAATACCCGGAAAACTGAGATTCAGTTGAATTTAAATTGGGTGAATTATGTGCATGTTGAATATTAAAGTTGGGCTTAAGGAGATTTAACCGATAAATACACAGGTTTTATTATTGTTTTAAACTTATATGTATTGGATTGTGTTGTTACAAGGATAACAATTATTGTTTAGCACCTTTATTTTAGAATCGGATAGCGAGGCAGAGCTCAAAGACTACGTTCCAAAGCCGAGCGATCCGACGCGGATGATTAAAATTCTTGCCGAACCACTTAACGAAGGTGAAAGCGATAGCGATGTTGAAGACTTACTCGGTGTCATACCGCCAGAAGCTGCGACGGATACATTGCAGCATCTCCTACCATCGGACGCCAATATAGAACAATTATCACTGTATTCAACACCACCCACAAATTCTACTGCAGCCACAATAGCTGCGGTGGTCCACAACCAAATGTACCAAACGCAATTGGCACAATCGCCGTTGTTAATCGCAAGTAGCACCATAAGTGTCAGCAGTGCTTCCGCTGCTGCTCAGCAAGTACTTAGTCCTATCGCAGAAACAGGAGGTAATGGCGCTGTTGCTCAACAATATCAGGCACAAGCTCCCTTTTCAAGCGTGCAGCGTTCTGTTCAGAAGCACCTTGGACGAAGAGATTACTCTGTTACAGACGATTACGGTACGTAATCTTTTAATGGATACATATGTACAATATTATAATGCATAACATTATGTAGGATAGTTATCACTCAATCCACCGAACCTGATATTTCTGCAGTTTTTTAATTGTGTTGTTTTGTAATTCTTAAATGTTATTTAAGGTAAACTATTAGGATCGTTAGTGCCGCTTTTAGAATTTTTCACATTTTTTGTGTCAAAAAAGGGGAATATTCAGCTATCTCCTAACATGAAAACAACGTGCCGCTATCATTGCAGTGTTGTCCTTTTCCTGAACATTTGTTTGGCGTGTTGAACCGAGTCCGGTATCCCATACACAAGATATTGTTGTTAGCATGAAGATCGTTCACAGTGGCTTCAGCGTTTTATCATGCCTGTAGGCAATATTTATTTGATTTTATCAACATACTGTTGCAACATAACATGAATTTTTCCTCTAAGCTGTAAAAAGTGAAAGTCGCGAACTGAAAAACTCTTTGCTTGAAAATCTGTCAACATAACACTAATTTTTATAGTACTCTTGTTTTTCATTGCTACAAGATATACAGAATATAATAAAAACGGTATTATTTCAGAAGATATGCTAGAACCAACGCTTGCCATAACAGAATTTCCTTCACACGAAGACCTTGACGATGACAACGACTTGCCCACGTTTTTGCCATCGCGGCATACTCTGATCGGTAGCCTCGGCCAGTCTTCTGCTGCGCAATCAACTGCAGCGGCGCCAAAAACATCTAACAGCAGTTTGACTCGGTCATTGCAACCTGGTATTAACCAAAAGCCCGCAACTGAAGCAATGTTTGGCTTGCTAAGCAAAACTCATTACTCAGCTTCCTCGACAGATAAAATTGACGATCAAGATAATTCTGAATCCATATCCGTAACATCGATGCCTGCCGGCGTCCCTGTGTTTAAACCGCCATCAGCTGCCAAAGTCCGTAGAAGAAAGCCAATACCGGCTGAGTTGCTAAATAGACCGTTTAGGTCACTGTCTTCCTCGAGGGATTCTGTTGCTAGTGCTACGAACTCATCAGATGCTCAAAATGTTCCAGTTGAGCCCACTATAAGTAAGAATATTGTGGAAGTAGCTGGTGATAACGATGGTAATTCGTTGCATGGTCAAGAGCAGGCTTTTCAGGGTTACAAAGGCGTCTCGGCACCTGTGGAGTCCATAACGTGTCGCAAAACAGCTGCTCAGATTCCACCATCCGACCCAGTGAATCAGCCGTCGCCGAAATCCGTCTCGTCTTCCTCGTTACTTGGATCAGTATTTTCCTACGCAAGTTCAGCTGCAGGGAAAACGGCATCGGCTGTACTTTCTAGGAGCCAGATAGATGCACCTGCTAGTGCTGCGACTGTCGACAATTTGAGTTGGGGCGATTCACCAGCTACCATTGGTGAAGGCACAGATGTAATGTCACCGTCCGTCGACGTAGTGGGCAGCTCGGCTATATCCCATGAAGCTGGATGTGGTATCGAAGGCACCACTAGGAAACAGCCGAACAACAGTAGCCCTCCAGAAGATCCTTCACAGACAAGTCATAATACATCTCAGCAAAAGAATAATAACGCAAATGATGATGCAAAACAATTTGAGGATGGATTAATACCTGGCGATTTTGAAATGGTTGACCATAGTCAAGTTGAATGACCGGATTAGAGGTGTAGAATTCATATTTCTGCGTCTCGACGAAATACCTTTTTTCGCTTGGAACAACGCGCAATAGCACCCACCCCTTCTCCAGTGCCTTTGTTGCTCATTTTAACGAAATCTCAATAAAACTAAAGTTACACCTGAATATTTATGATAGCGACTTTTTGTAATACATTGTAAGAATTGTATAATTAATTTATTCAATAATTATTGCAATATTGCTGAAATTTGCGCTGTGTATATGTGTTCCATGTACACCGATCTTTTCTAACTCAGAACTCGTACGTGTCGGCTAATATTAACGTTGCAGGTTGTACGAAATCAGAAGCTGGTGCTAATGCTGCTTATATTTGTATAACCATCGGGTCATGCTTATATATTTATGTAATAGATGCACACGTTGGATAGCAGGATTTATCCTCCTAAAGGTCGAACACCATCTCTATACCTGCCTGAGTATCCTCATCCACACCTCTTCAACGCCTCGAAAATTTCAGCGACATATGTTCAAAATTACAAAAACTTGAAGGGAAAATTGGGGATTTTGCAAAATTATTGTTTAACCCTCTGCTTTACTCCCATCAGAACCATCTACTCCCTATGCCGACAGATCTTGGACGCCTATAATTTATGTATATATCAACCAGGGCGTCGAGATCTTGTAGCAGAAGTCCCATCATGAGCAAAAAGAAGAGATGTGTGGTAGCTACTTGTCATCGTGCAGTCGACCTGTGGCCACAGAGTGAGGTAATTGAATTCGGGGATGGAGAAGCGCTAGCTTCGGAATCCAATTCTCACTATATGCACTATGGTGAAAAAGACGGGTGTCCGTTTATTTTTTCTTTGTAAGCAGGGCTTCGTTATCTCAACGTAAATCGATATGGACGTGTGACGGCTCATATGGAAGCTACAATGCACTAGATGTGCCTTTTGGAGGTTTTATTCTGATTCGACACACTCAGGTCCTATTACAAAGGATCAAAGGGGGTACCCAGGGGCACATGGCTAAAATGGGACATTTTTGCTCATAACTCAGCAACCCTTGAGCCGATTTGAATTATTTTGATATCAAAATATGTGCCCTAGGAAGCTTTATTTATATAAATGTTTATATAATTGTATAATATAATATAATTGGTATTTATATAATATATGTGAAGTATTATTTATGTATATAAATTGTTTTGGTCGGGTCTGTATCGGGTATGGAGGACTTTAGCAAACGGTCAAATTTCCAAAATTTTGGTCAAACTTTGTCGAGGTGTAGCTATGTAAGCAATTCGAACGAAATTTGTTGTGTGGATAGAGCTACTGCGAGGCTACTTGCAATGTGTCAGCAGATTTGATGTAGGACCCCTGGGTCAATTGGTATTTAAGGTCAAAGTTGGGCCCTACGCCATATATAGTCATCTGTAACATTACCACTTCTAACGGTATGCTAATATATTTATGGCTCAAAATAAGTTCATATGGGTTTTCGTGGGTGCTTATTTCAAATCCTCACTGTATTTAAACGTATCTCTTCGTGTAGAGGTAGTTATATCAATGGGTGAGACAAGGCGAGTGGTGCGAAAAGGACGAGTGTCATGCGGTCTGTAGCAAATTCTGTTTATGTTTTCTGTGCTACTGTGCTTTTGTTAAAATTCTTATATACATAGATTACATACATATGTTGTTCACGATTCGTAGCAGTTCTGAGGTAGAGTTAACACTCGTAGGGTGCTTATTAGATATCTGACTATCAGTTTTGCTGCATCTGTGCCTTATTGAACAGTAGATTAAATATTTTTTGGTGAGTTACATCTTTGCTTCGTGATAGGAATATATTTGATAGGAATATATTTTTAATGAGTTGTTCCACTGTATGTTAACCTTACGGTTTCTCATTTCGCCGAATTCATACATTTGGCGTATCGCCAAGATTCTAGTATATATACTTGGTAATATATTCGGTTCGGGAAAATACAGCGGAACCGAAGCTTTCAACACATAGTAATAGTATTTGAATTTATGCACGAGTTATAAATACATGTTTTCTGCACCGAGTTTTGCATCAGGTCACCTTCGCTAGACTACGTATAAAAAGTTATTTCGCCAAGGCAATCTATCTATCACCAAATATAAATTTTATTTAGAGTTTGTGACTTCAAAAATTTTTTGTTCAAATCATGTTTCGAAAATTTCCTCTACAATATTAACTATTTATAGTTTCATTACTTTTTATTGAGAATTAAGGACGTGAGCCGCATCGCTTTTGGGCCAAAATTAATTTAAAGCGATACCGGTACCGGTAGCTGATGAATTAAAATTATATTTTTTTCAATGTAAGCATGCTGATTGGGACTACCGCTAAAAATCATCTTCGCCGCTTGAATACGGCCAAATCAAGTTTCCGGAACTTTTTCCTTACGGCAATTTTTGTCATATGTAGTGCACTATGTTAATTTAAGAAGCACAAATTTATTTCTAATTGTGTCCATGTTTGGTGGGAAGTCGAAGAGTCAGACTTTGGTGACCGTCTTACTGCAGATAAATAGTTCGGAGCTTGATTTTTACTGCTACTTGATTGGATTTGCCAGTGGCTTCGCAGAAATTGTATGCGTTTATTACTATTATTGCGATAGCGTCGGAATATCAGCAGATGGATTATGTTTGAATATCGAGAGGGATAAATTCGGGGAACATGGCTTGGCCGATCTCGGATAGCGGAGATTTATCTTTGGTCCCAGTTAGCACAGTTTTCCTGTTCGGCATATGTTATATCCTGTGTATTGATATTTGCGTACTTATCCCACACACACCAACCAAGCTTTTTCCTCACTCTATTGTGCTAATTAGAACGAAATTCTTTTCCTGACTAGAATATCAACTCTTAGTCATAAAATTTCAAATAACAACTTGCCTATTTGGGTACCTAGAAGAGTAGAGTATATATAGAGTTCAGCTATATTGCAGAAATTAAATTATCCAAAGGTCTTATTTAGAACTGTCAAATGAATAGTTTCAAGTTGAATTTAACACGATCAATGGGTAGATTTCTAGTAAATTTGGCACGTTTATATCGAGCCCACAAGAGTTTATTACATAGTAAATATATATTGCTTCTAAAGTAGATATGTAGCTGTCAAACGAAAATATCTGGTTTGGTTTTAGCACAGTTTGTGATTAGTCTTTTCATTACTGTTAAGGTGAGGATTTTGCATAAGTCAGATGTCAAAAATGTCAAAATTATGTCGGATAAAGTAGGGACCGAGTCGACAACAACGCTTGTAACGGTATCACGAAAAACTCGTTTGTTATCACATCTACAGATGTTCACAAAAACAGTATTAGCAGTTGTATAAATTAATAGATTTACCACATTCTTCAAGTATTCAATATCATTATTTTAGCACAATAAAAAATTTAGAACCCACGCGTGAGAAAATTTCACATGCGGTCTGCATACCATTCTCTTTTGATACGATAATATAAGTTGACGTTAGAGAACAAATGAATAATTGCAAAGCTTTATCAATATTCAAAGATTATCTTAACTTTTGGGATGCGTTGCCGTTACAGAAAGGGTGGTGAGCGCTCACCTAATGTTTATTCCTGGATAATAACCTATTATTTGTGCATTAACGAATACTTTGTATGGATCGGGCAGGTAATGCAACTTTATTTAGAAGCTATGTCGTGGTCATAGACTACCAACAATTATTGAAAGGCATCAGCACTGGCTTCGATGTGAAACTCTACCGTTAACTGCATATTTCTGGAATCTGACAGACACATTATCGGCTATATGTGAACAAATATTTAAATTTACACTATTTTAAACAAAATAATAAAATCAGTCTACAAAATATGGCAGTTTCACTTTGTGTCGATGGATTTGACGGAAATTTTTGGGTATATATAACTGGGCTCTTCATTCGCGGAAAATTTTACCAAAGGGTATGAACCATCCCCTCCTTGTTCCGAACCGGGAGGCGCCCGATTTTTCTAGGGGGCATTGTGCTAAGAGAAAAACTGCTAAAAATCGTGTCAAAAACACTGCCAAATCGATTTTGATGGAGAGAAAAGCGATTTGGAAGCAAATTTTGACAAAATTTGCGATATTTTTGGTTTCAGGAAGGAATTTTAGTACAAATTTTGATCAAATTTTATGTACTTTTGGAAACAAAAAAATTTGCAAAAAACAATGAACGGGTGGGGGGACCTTAAATTTTGTCTGGGGCCACGAACCGGGGGCACTCGTCTTTTGCCTGTGGCACTTGAAAATATCAGCGCCCTCTCCCCTCCCAATTTTGAAAACCCAGTATAATGTATGTAAAATGTGGAAAGTTGTGTTTCAAAATGCGGAAATGCAATGTTTGGTATCTACTTAATAGTCCTTGTGCTATGTCAGGTTTCAATTGATTTCAGTTAAAGGATGATTTAACATGTGTTTGTTATGCGGGATTAAACTTAACTTTCGTCCATCGACCATCCTATTTTAATATTTTACATAAAATTTCTACGGAATACTTTTGCTGGTCAAAGTTGATTTTAAAACGGTTCGAAGACATACTGCTTTGCTACCAAATACCGAATAAAAATTTATCCGAACCAAATTCAGGAATACACAACAGGGAAACAATTTTTTGCATATTGAAAATCACCACATTTTACAGTTGAATTATCTGGTACTATTATTATTGCGGACAAATTGTTGTGCATCGGGGAGTATGCTTGGTAACTATTTTGCTAAGCATATGCCGTTAAATTGTTTACCAATCTCGTCTGTAATGGATTGCTTGGTTAGTGTGATTTTTTTACTGAAATCGGTCGTTTCTGGAACTTGTCGAGTGTATCTATGTATACCCAAATTTTTATTAAATTAAGTAAACTAGATTAAATATTATTTCAAATGAGTCTAACTTTGTCACTTTGGACGTGACTATTAATAGCCCCGTAGTTAAGTGCCGTCTTTGAACTTTGAGTGCAAAATGTTTCTGTCCTAAAGGTAATTTTGTGGTCTCGTGCATCGTTCGTACATACAGCATTTGTGGATTCCGGAACATATTTTCGAATCATGTCGTGTTTGGTCCCCTATAATGCACGAGTAAACTTAACTTGCGCCCATCGACTATCCTATCTTGTAATAACCGATAGCGAATCGCAAACCGTTGTTAAGGAACAAGTGCCGAAATTTCGTCGGTTTTTGATAGCAGAAAGCTGACAAAATCAGAAACAAGTACCAAAAATTACACCTTGTTTTCTAACAGATTTTGACAATTTTGAATTTGCAGTGAATACTGTTATCTAATGCCTATCAGCTTTTGATTTGTGTTTGTCGCTGTTCGCGAACAAATTTAACGTATTAGTGACATCACAAATTAATCGGTCCCTTGGTTTAACTTGCAGTGTTCGCGAACAAAGCCAGCGAATATAAATCCGATAAATTTTCGTTCGCCAAAAATCGGTAATTTTCTTTAGATTTTCGCGAACACAAATTTCCCGGATTACTATCGCAGAGCTGTGTCTTCGCGAATAGTTTTGCGCCTGATTACGGTTTACCAAAAACGTTCGGTAACAGATTATTGATGGGCGTGGGTTGAGTTTACTGTCGCATAACAGCTGTCGGGCAGACTTAATGTGTTTTCAGGATATTATTAGTACCGGATATCAAATGAAACGGCAAAAGTTTGACGTTCAGTTGTGGGTGCTAAGCTTAGGTTTAGGGGACAAAAATTTATATGACTTTCCTATCATTTAAAAACTAGCCGTGACCATCAAAATTTGGCATCATATTTTTAACCATTTATTATAGACATTCTGGGGTTTGTTAAAAATAAATGACCTGAATGTGGAGATGCTTTGTGTCCAAACCTTACTATGTATGCTAAAGTCGCCGGCATCCACGTTCATGTGATTTGAAAATATTATTGTGTGCTTTATATTTATTAAATAGTTCGTTTTTAACATTGTTTCAACAAAAACAGGAATATAATATTTTTAATAATAACTGTTTTTTTTCTGCAGGTAATTACAGCCATTAATTATAGATGGTAATCAGAGAGTAGTGTTACGGACATAGTTGGGTTGTGTGTTGCAGGCGTGAAAGTTTTTAAATTCAGTCTGTGTGTGTAATCAGCCATAAATCGGAAAAGACTTAACCGATTTTCATGATCTTGGGTTCATTCGAACCCGCATAGTCGATTTACCCTTGCTTTTTTGGTTTGAGGTCGGGTTTTTACCCTATTTTATCGAATTCTAGTACCCTTCACGGAAGCAATGTGATTTTTATCTTAAACTTTCGAATTTTTTCTCTTGTTGCTTTTGGCACCTTCGTGGTTTTTCTAGCCAAAATTCGAAAAGTTATGAAAAGTTTCACTTGGGGATTTTCGGGCATGGGAAACTCATTGCCGGCATTGGTTTTGCTCAGATGCTTGGTTCCATGTGTACGGGGGTATGGCGCCCCAATGGCTCGGGGTCAGAGGTCTCGATGAGGATTTTTACCCCATTTTAGCACCCTTCACGCAAGCAAGATTATTTTTCTTAAGTTTCGATTTTTTTCTCTAGTTGGTTATATTTTATAGTAAAATGCTAAATGTCGATGCCTCTTTTTTGGGTTTTCGATTAAGGCTCCAGTTTTGGGGTTACGGGGGTGTTGAGGTATGGCCACCCTCGTCGTTCCCTGGCCCAAAATTCTAAAAATTTGTTATGACCTCCTTGGCTGCTGAAAAGTCTCACTTGGTGGTTTTCGAGCATGGGAAACTCATTGCCGGTGTTGGTTTTGCTCTGCGACGAATGGTTCTATTTGTACGGGGGGTATGGCGCCCCCATGGTTCCTCCATCCATATTTCCTAACTTTATTGTGACGTCCGGGGAGGCTGATAGCTTGCACTTGGGTATTCGGGCATGGGAAACTCTTTGCTGGTATTAGTTTTATTCAACGACCCATGGTTCCGTGGGTATGGGAGTATGGCAACCTCGTAGTTTCTCGACCCAAAATTCGAAATTTTATTCTGACATTCTGGAAGGCTGAAACGTTGCACTTGGAGGTTTTCGTGCATGGCAAACTCGTTGCCGGGGTTCTAAGAACTAAATAGTGATTGAACTTGAGCGGTATTGTGGGATATCCACAAATAGCATATCGACATATGCTATTGAGAGCTAATTGTATGTGCATGCAAAAAGCGTTGGTGTACCTATGCTTCGCTACGCTCTGCAATCTCGATAAAGTTGCTAGTTCATCAGTAGTTTGCAACTTCGAACTGCTTGGATAATCACCAATCCTTCAATATGTGCTGGGCACGTTAATATTTAATACATAAGCCTATTCGTATTTTAAAGGAAAATCTGATAAATTAAACATTTCTTCAAATTCTGATAAATACGCCAACATCTGGTTTCCATAAACGGGCAAGAACTTACAACGTAGTTGCAAAACGACGGGTTTCCAGCTGCATCCTGCAATAGTATCAGGATCAATTGTTCAATTTTTCGCAGTGTAGAACGCGCTACAGAACTCAGCTCCTGGCGAACCAATACGAAAATAACCCCGTTCACGAAATAATAAACGGGCAAGACTTCACAACGTAGTACCAGAACAGCGGTTATCTGCCGCATTCTGCAACGTGTTGCTGGTTGGTGTGAATTGGTTCAAATTTTCATAATGCCTTACTCTAGGGCTGCGCGATCGGTAGGTAGTACCAGGCTACATGGGCAGAGGTAGGATGTTTGAAGGGGTTCTGCGCTTCCTCACTTTTTTTCTGTAACCGTCGCGCGCCGAAGGGGAAAGCAAAATTTCAGTACAATTAGCAAAAAATATTGAGAATTCGGGGTAATTTGACATCGGATCAAGCTAAGCACGTTGACTGCCTATTACTACCGATCTTAGTATTCGCGAACATCATTCGCTAGTATTTTCGGCAGCCGAAAAAAGTTTACAGCCCCTCAACCCCACTTTGGTTCTGTCTCTGTCAGTATCTAGGGAAGGGCGAACACGCGTCTCCATCCAAAATCAGGACTTCTTTATCTCAGAGGCTTTTTGGGCAACTACATTGTCATGAGATTAAAGTTTTTGAGGATTACCGAGGAGGGGCTGAAGTAGCACTGACTTAATTGGTTTCATCCGAAATACCACTTTTATTAATTTTCTTAGTTTTCTTTTTGTAATTTAGATTCCAGGTTAGAATTTCCAGTCATCGATGACTATGAAACCTGATCATAGAACATTTGAAAATATTTTTTTGCAGTGTAATAGTACGTATGTAGTCCTTGACCTGCGGATACCCTCGAAAATTGAAGGGCTGTCCACTGCTACTGGGCCCGTACCCGCGGGCTCACAATAAATTTTCAGGCGCGTAAATTGTAAACAAACCTATATCGCTTTGGAAGTTTATCATAATTCTGGCCCATATCACACTTAGGGGTCGGATGGTCAATTAGAAAAAAAAACAGCTTAGAACGTGGGTTCGGGGGGGGGGCAGGAGCCTCCCGACTTATGTTTGGCTTAGTATATGGCTCATGTAGGAGGGATCTTTAAGCTTAAGAGTAATATCGGAAACGAGCACAGCATGCGTTTCACTTACTTCGCTGAAGGACTATGCATTTAGCTTAGTAATAGCGAATTCTTCTTTACCAGTGGCATTCGCCGTTTCATTTCATTTCGATGACAGCGGCCACTGTTTAACAGAGGGAACCACCAAATGGCCATTAAAGAGAATAATCTCATTTACATATAAAATTTCGACAGCGGATATTAAACGCATCCTCCAAGTTTCCGGACATGCACCAATATATTTGTCTTTTGACGTCACGAGGTTTTTTGAAACATTGGACTTACCAAAACTGATCAAAAAAATGCTGGTCAAATTTAAGAATTTTTGGTCATATTTGGCCAAAGCATAACAGTCGTTTTATAGGAATGCCATATTATACTTGAAGATCGCTGCAGTATAAAGCCGAGATATTTAAAAATCAATATAGGTTTGTACTTTTTTAACAATTGCTCTTGTTTGTGTAACTTTTGATGTTCGATATGCGCATTGAAAATCTACTGTAAATAACATAGCCTTGGTGTTACATGAGTCAAGTGCCTCACAGTCTGCTACTTTAAGACTCAACTATCCTAGCACACTCATGCTAGCTTACAACTTAATCATGACAGGCCAAATATTACAATAATGCTGTGTATATACTACAGTGGGTTGTTGTTTTGGTGAACCACTGTTGTTTGTAGCTGATGCGATAATGCAAGCCGCACTGAACTACTGTGTATTAAACTTATTGGGTGGGTCAATTTAGTGGGAACGAAGAACGCAAACAGCAAAGAGACGAAGATCTTGGTTATTTTGTTAACGAAATGTTTTACTTACAAAATAAAAGTTTCAGCAAGGAACGTCGGTATTTACCGGACATAATTTTCTATGTTCGAACCCGATGCTAAAGCAAAATTAAAGCTAGTACCGCGATTGATTTTGATACTTTTGCACAAGAACTAACAATTTGGAGCAAGAATTGGATTCTAGAAGGCGGCGTGAGAGTTCCAAGTAAGCTGTAGAAATTTTCCCAGTGATACCCAAGAGTGCCCTGGTCAGCGAGATCGCGACGCACAGAGTGCAGGTTTATAGTCTGCTGAAATAGCCATAATTGGTAAATTTACGATATACACAATGAGAATCACTACTAGAATGTACTGTTAAAATAGCATTTTTTGAATTTTGCATTTCTATGTTTTTATCGAACGCTGGTTATTTATAAGAAATGCTGGTGATTATTAAAAATTGTCAAAACATGTTTTAGACAAAACAACCCTGGGCGTCACTAAACCAGGTTATGTTTTGTGTGTCTGTTGTTCGTGGGATATTCTTAACGGTAGCATAACAGAAATGTGTTTTTTATATTGTTCAAGCATGATTACTGTTTGTTTTAACAAAAACGTATTTTATATGGGTGCTATTATATTGTTAATAAATTGAGGACTTTTTGTCAGAAGAGCGATGGCCAGTTCCCATTGCTGTAGCGGTGGTACTTAATATTTGGGTTTGCGCTGTTTAAAATTTGTTGATATTGATAACTTGGCAAACGTTTTTGTAACGAGGCTAGCCTTGTGCTACGAAACCTTCTGAAGGATCAGCGGCTCTGCGACCTCAAATAGACGGCTGGCTGCCAGGAAGCATCTCTTGGTGCCATATTTAATATTAATACGGGTAAAATGATTCATTATTCAACGATTGATTTGCCAATGAAAGTTTTGTAGGGCGTATAATGTAACGGCAAAAGTGCCGAAACATCTACGCACGCTGCACTAAATATTATGTGCTTGGCGACGGCTTGCTTTGAGGTAGCTGATTTACACGATGCATATTAGTAGTAATACAGAGTCTTTCGGGTTAGCTCTCGAGCCCGAAATTATGTTAGTTTTGAAGACACAGTGGTAATGCTAGTATTATTAGACAAGCTGCCTCTGAAAATATCCCTTTCATCTTTGACAGTTTTTTTCCATTCGTTTTAATTTCCAGCATTCATCTTCAGTATCAAATTTTGGGAAATATTTGTTCATTGTATAATTTTATATACCATTAAACCGCATTGATGAGCTGAGTCGAATGGTGGTAAAATCTGCCCAATCAGTTCAAGAGCTAATGACTAGGACTTCACATAATTGAAAATAATTCCTTAATTTTTAAGGTTTTATCTAATTTTAGCTCAGGTAGTCAATGCGATTAGAATGGTGCATAAAATTATACATTTATTGAAAAAAATTTGGGGACCACTGGGAAATCCAAACATTGAAAAAGCGTTTTGTCATAAAATTTGCAGCAATGGAGTTTTCTGAACCAGCTCGTCTAGCTGAGTCGAACGGTACTAAGATTATCGCTGTATCTACAAATTTGGTAAATTTCGGACGGGGGTGTGCGTAATCGAAAATACTAAAAACGTAAACACATGCATGCACCCGAGTGTATATATAAAGTAATCACGTTTAAATTCCACCCTGCCTCTCCCTAAGACTCCACGGGTTCTTCCAATCATCGGGCAGAAATTTCGTATAAAAGCTCGGTTGGTGGATAAGATTGCTGATAGGTGATGGGACGAGGTTTCGGGAGGGAACAAGATAAAAGTGGAGGGAAGGTTCGCAGGAACACGGAATGTGGGAAACTTACGGTAGCACGTGTGCCGACCTGAATGCAGCCGCGATCACCATCAGCAACTAAGTGGCATTGAAATTTTAGCCAGTGGAGCCAACCGAAATTTGAAGTACTACAAATATAAGATTTTCGATCATTTAATTGCTAATCACTCTAAGCTATAAGCGGATTCTCTCACGCCGTGGAGACTCGATAGAGAGTTCCATTGATTCATGAATTAGGGCCTTCGTGGTTCGAACGAGCCTATGAGCATGTTGCAGATCCATGGGCAGCCCTTCTCCCATTTAAGTTTTTTGTAGGCTCCACTGCACTATTGTAGGTCGTTTAAACCATAGTTTGGGTTAACCAGAAACCTCTTATGTAGATATTAGAGTATAGTGGTGCGCGCGTAGCTTCAGGCCTGACAAGTCAATATTGTGCGCAACGAAGGACGGAGAGATACACAGGAACTGGCAATGGACGTGGCCATTTGCAGTCTCGTCGAAGGAAACAAATATATTGAGTAACAAAACGGAGGGCCTGCGATAAAGTTACCCGAAAAACCAAGCACGTGCCCTCGTAAAATTTTTGATTACTGCATAAGATCCATCCTACAAAACTTAGACGAGTGCTCTCATGCCGTGCAGACACGGAAGGGATCTCGTCTCCTTTTGGAGAGATAGTAACCCCTGTTGGGTAGACTCGGATGCTTCTAAGCGGAGTGACGTGTCACATCCTTCAAATGTTGCTCCCCCCAGTTCGTCATTTGAACTTCATCGGGAAAGGTAGTTTTCAAGGTTTAATGAGTACGAAATTTATCGTTCAGGGTCTTTTCTCTAAGATCGTTAATTAGGGACAGTGGTGGCAATTACGTAGTGCCCGAAGTCGTGCAAATGGTCACGGGTCTGCAGCAGATATAGCATCGCTCCAAGATACTAAAACGCGAGTCGCGCGAAGTAGGACGAGGTGGAGTCAGCTACGACCCAGAGTTTCATCGCATCCAAAAGATCACAGAGACCGTTCGCCTGTAGTCGATCCTCTGCCTTCGTGATATCGTAAAAGGAGCACTCAACCTGAAGCTTAATCAAAAATTTAAGACGTGAATTCTCACATCGTGTAGATACGGTAAGGGTCCTCGTCGGAACTTCACTTTTAACATCGAATAGTATGGAGGACAGGCAACGTCGCCTTGTATTCAGACGACGCGGCATTGCCCTCCCATGCTAGTAGCCCATTCGCACACACTAAGTCTCGGGGTCAATCATTGTTCCTTGTTACTGAATAGGAACCCAGTTCATAGGTCCACAGTGCGTGGCAGGGATACGCAGATGACTCCAGGCTCAATTGAAATGATAAAAAGTGCGAATTAATCGGTTGGAATAGCGTGTAGGCAGTGATGAAACTCGGGAACAGTGAACGAACACACCACTAAATTAATATCAACTAGGGAACATAAAATTAGGAAAAGAAAAAGATGCAGGGGAAGCATTTTACATGTCACTATAGCAGGGTAAAACACCACGAAAAAGGGAATCACATCAAGCACCGCATCTCGACTTTGGGTACCTTGCGTGGTACCCATTTAATTATTCGAATAGCTGTTTCCTTGTATCAACTATGTAATATGTATATACTTGTTACTTGCCGTAGTACATAATGTATTAGCGTGTCATCTTTAGTCATAAACGACATGTGTTTTCGTTACTTTGATTTGAAACAAGCAGAGTAGAATTTAACCCAGTTTTGTAACAGAGTACAGAAAAAGGACAGACTAGCCCCAGTACCGTAAGATAAGACAGAACATAGCTAAACAGCAGATCGGAACCTCATTTAGATAATGAAGGGTCCTGGGATCGGGTCTCAGGTGTCCCCAAGGGTTATTTGTTATTTTTGTGATAGGATTAAGGTTAGGAAAATCGGGTTATCAAAGAGTAGACGCGCGCTCGTAAAGCCCAGGACACGGGGGCACTATATTATTGGGGATTCTAAGAAAATGAGGGAAAGTCGGGTCAGCCATACTACCTGTGAGCAGGCTTAAGAACTGACCCTCCATCAGTGACCCCGTCGTACCACTAGATATAGATATGTGGGCCAGTATAGAGTCCAGGCCGAACACCCTGGATAACGCGCCGACGGCATGCTAATCTAACCAGGTTACTTAGGTCAACGTTGCGTTACCGCGGACCAGGGGAAGCCAGGGTCGTCCGGGCGCCAAAGCTGGAAAGGATGATGCAGCGGGGATCCCTTAGGGCCAGAATTGGTCCTAGTACATATACGCTTATAATAAACTTTAATCTAGTACTTTTGTGGAATTTGCTGCACTATATCCATTTGCACTGTGATCACTTTTTGAGGCTACATGCGGGCCATGCCGTCCTCGATACACTAAGCCTGAGCCTTAGTCTAAGCTAAGGCCCCTATGTGACCCCCATACTAAGATTATATCGGGGCTGCGTCACCCGAGCCCTCCCCTACCCCTCACTAAGATGTCCTTTTGCAAGAGTATAAGGTCACGCACCAACTTGACTGAGGAACTAAAATTCGCTGAAATATCAAACTATCTGTGAAATAAAACCGGAATACCGGGTCTACCGGAAAAATATAACTGAAACTAAAGAAAGTTTTCAAATTCCGTACAAGTGTTAATCCAGTAATATCATAAAACGAACTGTAAGCAAATTTGAATTTTCAATGATACGTCGACAGTTCTCGTTCACGAACATAAGCTGACGCAGTCTCATGTATGATCAAGTACTCGCACAACCTAAGTAGCATTATACTAAAAGTCACTTCAGTAATAGTTAACCCATCCCACACACACTCTTGTTGCAAATAATATTATAACGTTCACATAACGTAAAAGACCAACAAGGTGATTTAACAGTAAAAATAAGACTTATAGATGTAGACTTATAAATCCGAGATCGCTAAAGTACATTGACAGAATCATTTTGAGTCATCGGTGAAACCGATCCGACCATCCGTTGCTGCTAAGGTATGACGATTAAAAGCAACATCCTGAATTATTTGCACTAGCGATGAGATCTTAATGGCGGAAAGGACTACTACCTACGGTAGTTGGGAATACATCAAAATGTTCGGCCATTATACTTCAAAATGTTTCAGTGGTGTACTTTAATTTGCTTGTACATAGTGACAAACGTATAGGCCCCGGCCGGTCAAACTACGGTTCATCTGCTGGCCAACGGTTGCGTGATTGTCAGCGGTAGAAATTGTCAACAGCCGGAAAATTTTTAGCATCTGACCGATAGTTTTCGCTACCATTGGCCAACGCTATTCGGGTTTATGTGACTTTCAATATCGCGTGATTCATTTATAGGTGGCCATTATAATTATTTTCAAACGGTTATATATTGTAAACAAATTAATATTTCTGATGGGAATCAGTTCATGGGTATATACGCGAGGTTCGTCTTCTGGAAGGGGGGTTCAGGTAAATGGTCCCGGCGGAGGAGCAAGTTAGTTGGCGGGGAAGGGGCTCACAATTGTTCCAACATTTCCCGTATTTTGCCCGTATTTTTGCTAAAATTTTACCGAATTTTTACCACTCTAGCAAATTTTACAAAATATAATGTTTACTCTACATACCTGAAATTATCGGCATTTAAAAAGTAATATTTTTGTATAAGTTTCGAAAGTTTTTGGTTCCTAATATATAGGAAATAGTGCCTTATTATAGCTAATGCCCACTTTAGTGGCTTCTCGTTTCTCACAGGAAAGCTATATCTTATGTTGATTTCTGTTTTAATAAACACATAAATTTGCGTTTTTCCTCAATTCATTGTTTTAAACCCTGATCATAGAATTTTCCATAAATTGGGACTTTGGAAGAGATAAGGAAGCGAGTTTTAGAAAACGGCAACCTCAGGAAACTGTAAATTGTGGAAAATAGGAAAGCTAGGAAAGAATAAGATGCTGGGGAAATAGAAATATGTAGGCAACTGGGAAATGTTAAGAAACTGGAAAAGGTTGGAGAACAGGAAACTCGGGAAACGGGAAAATGCGGAAAACGGGAATCTTTTGAAATGGGAAATAGTTGGAAAATTAGAAATCGTTGCGAAACGGGAAACTTATGGCACGGGAAAATGTTTAGAAACTGGAAAACTAACACTCGGGAAAGGACAAAATTGAGAGACTGAAAGATGAGAGAAATGGGGGAATTTGCGCAATAGCAAAATTAAGGAACTGAAAAATGTGGCAAACTCGGGAAGCGGGAAAATGTGGAAACCAGAAAACGAGGGCTGCGGGAAACTTTGGGAACGTGAAAATGTTGGGGAAACTGGACAAGGATAGGAAACGAGAAATTTAGGAAACATAAAAACGTTGATAAACTGGAAAACAAAGTTTCAGGAAAGGTTAAAATTAAGCAACTTATAAATATGAAACACGGGAAACTTCGGGAACGGGAAAATGTTGGCGCAACTGTGAGAGTTTGAGAGATGAGAAACTTTAGAAACGGAGAAATTAGGAATTCGAGATGTGGAAAAATGTGGGGAAACTAACAAATATGGGAAGCGGCAAACTTGGTGAACGAGAAAATATTGGGAAACTGGAAAAACGATGGGAAATGGAAAACTTAGGAAACTTAAAAATATTGAGAAACTAGAAAACGAAATCTCGGGAAAGGGGAAAAATCGGAAAATTAAAAATACAAGAAAAAAAGAAACTTCGGAATAAGATACGAAACTGGAAAAGACAAATTTTGGAAATTGGAAAATGTTAAGAGACTGGATAAGCGTGGGAAATGGGAAACTCGGCAAACGGAAACTTTGGAAAACTGAAAATCTGGGGATCTGGAAAATCGGGACGCTTTTGGAAATGGAAACTTGCGAAAATTGAAAATATAGAAAAAGTAAACTGTGGAAACGGAACAAATGGGAAATTGGAAAACTTCGAGCACTAGAAACTTGGAAAATTTGGGAATAGAGAAAATGTTTAAAAAACTGGAAAAGGTTGATAAACGGAAAACTTGTAAAATAAAAAATGTGGGAAACGTGTAACTCAGGAAACGAGAAACTCCGAAACCTAGAAATTCTTGATAATACGGAAAATGGGAAACTCGGGAAGCATGGAAAGGCTGCGAATCGGAAAACTCGGGGAAACTTGGGAAACGGTAGTCTTTGAAAACTGAAAAAGAAAAAGAAAACTTGGGAGACGGAAAATGTTGAGAAACTGTAAAACGAAATCCCAGTAAAGGGTAAAATTGAGAAAATTTACAAATGTGTGAAACGGAAAACTTGGAAACATGAAAATATTAAGAAACTAGAAAATCTTGGGAAACGGGAAACTCAGCAAACGGGAATCTTGAGAAACTGAAAATGTGGGAATCTGTAAAATCGGGAAGTTTTGGCAAAGCGAAACTTTGCAAAAGGGAAATTATAGAAAAAGTAAATTTTGGAAATGAAAAGATAGGAAGTTGGAAAACTTGCGAAAGCTGTAAACATGGAAAATTTGGGAATCGGGAAATGTTGAAAAACTGAAAATACTGAATAACGGAAAACTGGGGAATTGGAAAAATTATAAGATATGAAAAACGGGTAACGTTGGAAACGGGAAACTCCGAAACCTAGAAAATACAGAAAATCGGAAACTTAGGACTCGAGAAAAAGTTGGAAATCACAAAACTTGGGTAAACTTGGGGAACGGGAAAGCCTGGAAAATCTGAAAAAGTCTGGGACACGGGACACTTGGGAAATGGAAAAATGTTAAAAAAACTTGAGAACGAAATCTCAGGAAAGGGTGAAATAGGGAAACTTAAAAATGTCAGAAACGGCAAATTTTGGAAACGGGAATATATTAAGGAACTGGAAAGACCTGGAAAACCAGAAACTCGGTAAACGGAATGTTGGCAAACTGAAAATGTGGTAATATGGAAAATCGGGAAGTTTTTGGAAAGGGAAACTTGGGAAAAGGGAAAATATATATAGGAAAAGCAAAGACTGGAAACGCAAAAAATAGGTAATCGGAAAATTTGCGGAAGCTGGAAGCTTGGAAAATATGGGAATCTGGAAAACGTTAAAAAAGCTGGACTAGGTCGACAGACGGAAAACTGCTGAAATGGAAAAATTGGAAGATGTGGGAAACGGGAAACTCCCAAACCTAGAAAATAGAGAAAATGGGAAACTTGGGAAACTGGAAAATAGAAAGTGGTGAAACTGGAAAATGTGCGAAATTGGAAACTCGGCAAATGGCAAATGGTGAAAATTGGAAACCGAAAATTCGGAAAGCTATGAAATGGGAAAAATTGGAAACTCGGGAAATGGAGGAATATAGGGAAAATTGTGAAACGAGAAACTAGAAAAGCTGCAAATGTGGGAAAGGAATCTTGGGAAATAGGAAATTGTTCGATAAGGTTGAAAAACGGGAAACTCGCAAAACTTATGGTACGAGAAAATGTTTATAAAGTGGAAAACGAAAACTCTTCGAAATGGGAAATTTCGGATATATACTGAAAAAGGTGAGAAACGGGAAATGAAAAAATTAGGAAACTGAAAAATATGGCAAGTTGGAAACTAAGGAAAAATTGGAACATGTGAAATTGGAAAAAACTATTGGAAAAATATGAAAACTCGAAAATGCAGGCTGTGGGAAGCTTGGGGAACAGGAAAATGTTGAGAAACTAGAAAATGAAATGTTAGGAAAGGTGAAAATTTGGCAACATATAAATGTGGAAAACGGGAAACTTCGGAAACGGGAAAATGTTGCGAGACTAAAAAGCTTGGGAAATGGGAAACGGAAACTGAAAAATGCGGGAAATTGAAAAGTGGGTAATCGAAAAAATGTGGGAAAAATATAGGAAACGGAATTCTTGGGCAACCTGAAAATGTTCGGAAACTGAGAAAGGTTGGGAAATGGAAAACTTGGAAAACGGAAAAGCGTTGGGAAACTGGAAAATGAAATCTCAGGTAAGGGAAAATTGGCAAAATTAGAAATGTGGAAAACAGAAAACTTCGGAAACTAGAAAATGATGGCAAACAGGAAAAGGCAAACTTTGGGGAATTTGGTATCACTGGGAAATTTCTAGAGACCTTTTCGAACTTTCACTTCATTGGATCCATGACCTGTGCCTCCTTCCAGGATCCATTTCTTGCTCCAAAGTTTTAGTTCTTGTGCAAAAAGTATCGAAAGCAAGCGCGGTTATCGTATTAATTTTGCTTTACAATAGTGTCTGAGCACAGTAATATTATGTCCGGTAAATACTGAATTTCCTGGAAACAAATTTGTAAGTGAAACATTTGGTTATTGTAAAACAAAGTCTTGGGGCTCAGTCTATATTTCTTAGCGTTCTAAATAATTGCTACACTAATTCAGTTAAATGCAGTTAAATTCACGCGGCTTGCCGTTAGTGCGAATCACAAACTTTTATTATTCATAACTTAAGAGCCCACGCCAGCCTGTGTTCTAAAAAGTCAATTTTGCATTGCTGTGTTGATATCGAACACTCGCTATTTTTATGGTTATTTGTGATAAACTGGTAATTTTGAAAAATCGTCAAAAATCATGTTTTTGACCAAAAAACTGCTTTTTGGTGTTCAACACGTATATGTATTTCCACATTTCTATTTTAGAAAACGTATAACAAACCCGTAACAGAATGATCTAATTTTATCAGAGAATCTAATTTTTTTAACATGAAGATATCTTAGATTTCTTTTTTAGAATTGTTTAAATATTAAGCTATACATAATAATTTAAACACAATTTAACCCTAATTTAGAAGATTACCACACATTGGGATAAATTTTTATGAAAAGTTATAGGACAAATGTTTTGAATATGCGAATTCCCTTTGTATTCAGCAGCCGAAGTTTTGAGAAAATTAATTTATTCACCTTCTTCTAAGCTGTAGCAGGACCTGTCCAGGCTGTCGCCTGGACACAACAAATAGTGCCCTGGTATTTCCGGCTGCATCTATAGTCCGAATACGGACATATTTCAGTGGTCTACAAAATATGGCTCATCGCTAGTTCCAGCGTGAGGCACCACAGATTGATGATCTATATTTGATTAATTTCACAACATTATGGCTCGATTACTATGTTAATAGCGAAACCGAAGGATGCAGCATAATCAAACTCGTTAAATTTGCATTTTATTTTCAACTTTAGCACCCCATAATCGAAAATAAAAGAGTTTTCATATATATTCCAACTGGCCAGTATAACATTTAGGGGCACAAATAAAATCTATTCTATGCCTTCATTGATATACAACACTTAACCTAAATAGTCTAAGCTTCACATCTTATACGACTTAGGCAGAGCTTATTTTGTAGCCGTATAACGGACGAACAGAGAGGTGCACGTGCGGAAATCTTTGAGCCTATGGCTACCCGTGCAAATGGGAGGCCTGTCCACCGCCAATACACCCGTACCCGCCAGCTCAGAAAATTTTATTAAGCCCGTGGAGCGCGCAAATTGTAAATCTATATCCAAGACATTTTAAGTTCGTGATTACACATAATAAAACCACTGTACAGTAATTAGCTTCGAAGTTTTTATTATTTGGCAGCCACTGTCACTGCGATGAGAACACCACAGGATGCGTAGTATGTCTTAGTAGCAGATTTTTATTCACATTCCTTCCCTTTTCCTATTAAGTTACACAACACGAAAGCTTTTTTGAGCAGTTGAGGACACTGTTAAATTGTTAAAATATCTTGTTTTTTACAGTCTCAACGTATGTCTATATGACTGTCAACCTCGCGGTGACGGTAACTACCAACAAGGCCTTTCAGGCTGTAGTCATTGAATGAAGTATCCAGCATTTCAAACTGTGCCCAAAACAGGGAATCACATAATCCTATTCGGCAAAGGCCACTAAAAAACCACAAAGTTTTTGAGCATCGCCCTTAAACTGACACGCCAATTTCAACGTGAAGTTCCTAAACTTGATGCAATTTTCAAATATATACACCGTAATTTTCCAGTTGATAAAGCATCTATCCAATATTTTAAATTTAGTGAAAAATTGTCAAAAGTTTCTAGCTTGCGGTTGAGGTTCTGTTCATGCAAAAGCTAATTTATTTAGTCAAATTTGTTAAAAAAATTTTTTGCCAATGCTTCTGACATAGTGAGCTAAGTTGTCTTTCATTTGCAATGTCAGTCAGTTTTAAGGAAAAGTTAAGAAATCACAATTTTTATCAAAGTCGACATCAGATAGAGTAAAAATTAAAAAAATTATGTATTTGAAGCTCGGCCAATAGAATTAAACGCATGTTCAAAATAAAAAACCGTCATAGAAAAGCCATCGAACATCTATAAATGTCATATGTGAGCTACACAATCATAGAAATGTAAATAGGTATAATTATATTCATTTCATATGTATACATGCATGCCTACAAGCATATATATGCTCAAACTTAATTTAACTCCGGGCCTGCATTTTCAAACATAACACAATACAATGGTCCTAAGACACAATTTTAACAAGTGGAGTTGTGCCAGCTGCGAGGGCCCACTACCGGTGGGTTACACGCTACCTGCGAGTGCCCGTTATCCACGGGCTCAAGTTTTGAGCTCTTACCCGGCCCGGTCGGTGGGTATACATACCCGTGCACAGCTCTGCGTGACATTGAGTGTAAGAATCAACAGCGTTAAGCGCATAGCATCATGTTAAGCAAGTGATGCGAACGCCTTTGATTTAGCATCTGCAACGCCTTTTAGCACGATCTACAAGTATAGCCACAGTTTGCAACGTTTTACCTTCCAAGTGCCCTTTACGGGGAAACAATGAGTGCTCAAACACAATGTGTAATAGTTACCCTAAATTTGCCTGAATTATGGTGATTTTTTCTATTCTATATATACACCCTGCGAAATCATTGCTATAAAGTTGAGTTATAGAACTAGCGTAGGCCTAAGCTTAATACTTAGGGTCTGAAACAAACTCTGTATCTGTACCGTTGTGTCCTGAAAAATAGATTGATTTTAAAAATATTTTGTTTTGTTTTTCCGAAAATGGGACATAAGCAAATTAAATATTTTTTTAGAAATAGCTTTAAATTTGACGAAGTTGTGATGAATAATTTTGTTCTGTCTGTGATTGTGAAGACGATAGTAGCAGATGTACACAAGCTAAGCTTTAAATTTCCCATTATCAATTCTCAGATATGTTAATTTACTAAACATTAGTTGTACTGACTAATAGTACTTTTACTTTCAGTAACCCATGGACTCAACGTTTTTATCGCGGCTATCGCGGTTATTAGAGCGAAAGAACGAGCTGCTTTTACTGATTAAATGTCATAACCGAATGAGAGTGATTCTACATAAGTAAAATTGTATTTTATTTTACTCTATACATTAACGTTAAACAACGAGGAGTATTTTTGCTACATTAAAAATTACTAGGTAACTGTTTCTATTTCAGTTTAAACTATTACTGTTGAGTCTTGGGTTAAAGCAAAAAGCTATACTCAATATATTTTAAACGTGGGAATAGCTTTTTATTTGACGCATAGCAACTATTTAGAACATTAATTTACCTGATTATCTTTATGAAACAAACTTTTAAAGCCAATTTAAGCTGTTTTATGATTTGTCATTATTCAAACAAATACGAAGACCCACGATGATGAAAGATTAGTTTAAATAAATAGTTGTTAGTAGCTGAGTACGCCACAGTCAGAATATGAACTAAAACTTAGTCTACTTTCTGTATTTTTAATTCACTTTGAGCTCTAGTATTCACCAAGATTCTTAACTATTCTATTTAAATATTTTTGACTTCTTCTATTGACGGTGAAATTAATAATTAGCTTACAGGAATTCTTTATCTTTAATTTTTCGTATTCAGATGAAAATGTTAATGCTGTGAATAAAATGTATTCAAGTATTGTATAAAAGCAAAGATTATTTTATAGCAACATTTTGTAGTTTTCACCGACGTTAACTTAATTTTTATTACATCAATTGATTGTTTTCACCCTTTGAAATTTGTTGAAGTAGCTGAACATGGATTTATATTCTACATTTCAAATATTGCATCGGAATTTATGCATGACAGCTAAACCGTTTGCGACGGCATACGTCGTCTACATCAACAACCTACTAACGCTTTAATACATGCGGTTGTTCGATAATGTCCATTTACGTTTCAGAGCGTTGCATTCCGTTAAATCCACCGTATACCGCACGAACATACATGTCCTGTTGTTAGTTCGCCTTACAAAAAGAGTTAAACATTCGAGCAATAGCTTTGAAATAGTTCAAGGACCTACTGAATGTGACTTTCGACATAGCGTCAATGATTCGATAGTTCGCGCACTACATATGGTATTTCATCGGCGCTCGTAATGCAAATCACTGCATGACGTAAGGATTAAATCAAAATTTATTATGCCACATCTTAAAGCCGTCAAATATTATTCAACATCCTAATGTTAGTTAACCAAAATTTGCCAATTGCTTGACTAAGCTTTTCATTCCAAACGACGCAAGAATGCTGGGAGACATTGTGTTATCCAAGTTTGCCCCTTGGTGTATGTTTGCACGTCCGTTTTTAGAAATATATTCGTTCGCTTTGAAGGTTCCAACGAGCTGAACAACACCTTTTAGATAGCTCAAAAGTTTGTTCACGTTGTTTACAATCAAACAATCCTGATTCGATTGCCCTGCGACAAGTTCATCACACAACGGTATACGGAAGCCGCTGACCCATGTGGATCTGTTGTTTGGCTCCTTAAAGAACCTCACAAAGAGAGAGAATAACAACGCGCGTGTAAATAGACGCAACGTGACATAGTTTGTTTACACAACGCGTTGCAATACGAGCTAATGACATTGACAGAGTTGGGCATGAAACGGCTAGTGAAGCGGCTGAATAACTTTTGATTAACCATTTAACGCCCGACCTAGTATGTGCATTGTACAATGTTTGATAAACTGAAGCCAGAGCCGCGGATAGAACTCCGATCGCATGCATGAGAACGGCATACGGAAACCACTGAATTTTGTCGGAGGTGTTGCCGGGCTCTTTAAGGAACCTCGAAAAGTGAGCGAATAACAACGCGAGTACAAACATACGTGACGAGACATACTTTGTTTAGGCAACGCGTTGCAATATGGGCTCGCTAAAATTGTCAGAGCTGGGCATGAAAAAGTAAGTGAGGCGATTGACTAATTTTTGATTAACCCTGTAACGCGCGAGCTAGTGTGTGTATTGTACATTATTTGATAAATTCAAGCCCGCGCAGCGGATCCAACACTGATCTCATGCTTGAGAACGGCATACGCAAACTACTGAGCTTTGTGGGCGCTGTTGCTGGGATCGTTAAGGAACCTCATAATGTGAGCGAATAGAAACGTGGGTGCAAACATACGCGACGCAACATACTTTGTATACGCAACGCGTCGCAGTGAGGCCTGTTCCAATTATCAGAGCTGGGCATGAAAAAGTAAGTGAGGTGACTGACTAATTTTTGATTAAGCATGTAACGCTTGAGCTAGTGTGTGTATTGTACATTATTTGATAAACTCAAGCCCGGGCTCGGATCGAACACTGATCTGATGCGTGAGAACGGCATACACAAACCTCTGAGCTTTGTGGTAGCTGTTGCTGGGATCTTTAAGGAACCTCATACAGTGAGTGAATAGCAACGTGTGTGCAAACATACGCGACGCAACATACTTTGTATACGCAACGCGTCGCAGTAAGGGCTGCTCCAATTGACAGAGCTGGGCACGAAAAGATTAGTGAGGCGACTGACTAATTTTTGATTAACCCTTTAACGCTCGAGTTGGTGTGTGTATTGTACAATGTTTGACACAGTGAAGCTCGCGCCGCGTATCGAACTTTGATGTCTGCCGTCGATCGAGCTCCAATCGCTAGTGTGATAACGCCGTATGCAAACTACTGAGCTATATGGAATCTGTTGCTCAGTTTCTTAAGAAGTCTCACAAAATAAGCGAAGAAAAACAAGCATACAAACGTACGCAACCGATATACTTTGTTTACAGAACGAGATCCAATATGTGCTAACGCCAATTGGCAGAGTTGGGAGTGAAAGGGTTAGTGAAACGAGGGAATAATTTTTGATTAATCCTTTAACGCCCGAGTTAGTATGTACATTGTTCAATGTTTGACAATGTAAAGCCCGCGCCGCGTATAAAACTTTGATGTCCGCCGTGAATCGAGCTCCAATCGCTTGTATGATAACGCCGTATGCAAACAGCGGAACTATCTGGAAGCTGTTGCTCAGCTTCTTAAGGAGCTTGACAAAATGAGCGAATAATAACCCGCGTATAAACGTACGCAACGCGAAATACTTTATTTTACACAACTCGTTGATTATGCGCTAATAACAATTGGCAGAGTTGGGCATGAAGGGTAATTTTTGAATAACCATTCGAAGCCCGGTGTAGTATGTGCATTGTACAATATTTGACAATCTAAAGCCCGCGCCGTGGATCGAACTCCGATGGCATGCGTAAGAGCGGCATGTGCAAACCACTGGGATATCTGGGAGTTGTTGCTTAGCTCCTTAAGGAACTTTACAAAGTGAGCGAGTAACAAAGCGCGTGCAAACATATACAACGCGATACACTTTGTTTACACAACGAGATCCAATATGTGCCAACTGGAACAGTTGGGCATGAAAGGGTTCGTGAGCTAATTGGCTAATATTTGATTAACCGTGTTTGACAAACTCAAGTTTGCGCCGCGGATCGAACTCCGACCGCATGCGCATGCAAAACACTGACCTATCTGGAAGCTGTTGGTTGGGTCCTTAAGGAGCCTCACAAAGTGAGCCAATAACAACGCGCGTACAAACGTACACAGCGCGGTATACTTTGTTTACGCAACACTTTACAATATGCGCTAATACCAATTGGCAGAGTGGGCATGAAAGGGTTAGTGAAGCGACTGACTAATTTTCGATTATATAACCCTTTAATGCACGAACTGCACATATTGTACAACGTTTGACAAACTGTAGCCCGCGCCGTGGACCGAATTCCAATCGCTAGAGTGAAAATGGCGTATGCAAACTATTGAGCTATCCTGGAGCTGTTGTTCGATTCCTTAAGAAATCTCACAAGGTAAGCGAATAACAACGCACGTGCAAACATACGCAAGGCTCTATACTTTGTTTACACGACGCGTATGCAATATGCGCTAATGCTAATTGGCACAGTTGGGCATGAAAGAGTTAGTGAACCAACTGACTAATTTTTGCCCACGCCGCGTATCGAACTCCAATCGTATGCGTGATATCGGTGTGCACAAAACACTGCACTATCTGGGAGCTGTTGTTCGGCTCCTTCAGGAGCATCACAAAGTAAGCGAATAACAAAGCGCGTACAAACGCATATACACAACGCGAGATGCTTTGTTTACACAGCACGTTGCAATATGCGCTAATACAAATTGGCATAGTTGGCCATGAAAGGTGATGCGGAGTTCACGTTATGTTGTCCTCAACGTTTGGAACCTATGTACACCACACAGTGTCAGACACACTGTTGACAACAGGGTGTCTTAGACACCCCCATGTTTTTAATAAAATTTTCAAAGGTAGCTAGTTACGCGTATTACCACTTCTCGACAGTGTCAGGCACACCGTGTCTTCTGGCAGTTTTATTGACAGTGTTCGGAATTATTTGAGCAATGTTCATATGGGCTAGATACAAATATCGTAAATTTAGAAAAACTACACAGGACAGTTGACTAATAAACCGCATTAGCTACAGACGGTGTCCGTTATAGTTAATTCGCGCCAAATTGGTAGCTAAGGGTGTGTACGACACTGTCAAGAAAAAATATAGTAGCTAGGGGTGTGTGGTACACCCTCGGCAATTGATTTACAGTATGGGTGTCACCCTGACTGTCTATACGGTAGGGTCGCGACTACAGGGGGACAAAAGTTCCAAACAGCGGGGACATTAACGTGAACGCCGCATAATTTTTCATTAACCCTTCAACGCCCGAGTTAGTGCGTGCATTGTACAGTTTTTGACAAACTGAAGTCCGTGCAGCGGGCCGAACTCGGATCGCATGCTTGAGAACAGCGTATGAAAACCACTGATCTATGTGGGAGCTGTTGATCCGCTCTTTAGGGAACCGCTCACAAAGTGAGCGAGTAACAACGCGGGCAACCATCCGCAACGCCCAATACTTTGTTTACACAACATTGTCCAATATGTGCTAATGCCAATTGGCAGAGTTGGGCGTGGAAGGGTTAGTGAAGCGACTGACTAATTTTTGATTAAACTTTTAACGCCCGAGTTAGTGTGTATATGTACATTGTACACTGTTCGAACTCCGATGGCATGCGTAAGAGCGGTGTATTCAAACCAATGGGCTATCTGGGAGCTGTTGGTTCGCTACTTAAGGAACCTCACAAAGTGAGCGAATAACAACGGGCGTACAAACGTACGCAACGCGATATACTTTGTTTACACAACACTTTGCAATATATGTAATACCAATTGGCAGAGTGGCCATGAAAAGGTTAGTGAAGCAACCGACTAATATTTGATTAACCCTTTAACGCACAAGATAGTGTGTATATTGTACAACGTTTGACAAGCTCAAGCCCGCGCCGTGGATCAAACTCCGATCGCTTGCATGAAAACGGCGTACGCAAACCAGTGACCTATCTAGGAGATTTGACAAACTCAAGCCCGCGCCGCGTATCGAACTCCAATCGCATCCGTGACGTCGCCGTATGCAAAACGCTGAGCTATCCGGGAACTGTTGTATTGTGCAAACGTTTTCAGCAACCGGGATATAACCCGTGAATACGCTCATATTAAAATAAAATGTGCCTCGAATATTTCTGTGATTTTTTGCTAATTGAAGAATAGGAAAGAAAACAAGAGATTTTGCTAAAATTTTCAAAGTGTGTAATATTCTCAAACTAGTTATTGATTATACTATTTTTCGGCCAAGTAATTCCATTATGAGCTTAAACCTTGCTGCAATTTCTTGTATGCTTTAGGATTTTAGCGGAATTAAATGGAAATTTTAACCAAAATATGTTAAGAGATTGGTTGCTGCAAGGACATAAAAATATCAGAAACTGAATTTGCAGACAAAATATTTATTAAATATTCGAAATAAACTGCGCTACAACGCTAATTCCAAAAGAGTTGATATGTATGGTCAAAGTTTTCATCTTTGACATACTACAGTCTGTCTGGCCAGTACCCTTCTGGCCTGCACGTGCGTTGATCTTAAATCCTGTCTTCCCACACAGAGAGTCTTAAATTGTACTAGAGCAACTATATATGTTAAAGGCGTTAAGCTACCAATCTATGCATTTTGCTATATGTAATATATGTGTGGTCAAACCTAGTGCAATTCCGAATTTAAAGCTGCCCAAATCAGCCTCAAAGTAAATTGTTATTAAGCATGATGACTGATTTTATACTATAGCTCCATATAAATTTGTTGCTTCAGGAGAGCAAATATCGAAATTTACTGCTATTGAATAACGATGAAGGACTACCAATGGGCTAGCTTAACATCGATTGGACTAAGTATCGTCGTCATTGGTTATTGTATTATTTATGTTCCCTTGATATGCGATAAAGTTAATCTTGTATCGGAGTCAATTGATTTGGAGATTGAAGATTTTACAGTAAGCGATGAAGCCATGAATATATGCATTTTCATGCTAATATTTGCGTATAAGAAAATAGTCTGCTCCTCCTGCTCTGGTTGCTCTGCCACAAAATTATATGCATTAACTGTTCAGTCATACTCATGAGATAGATAGCTTGGTTATTGGGTTCTAAGAACCCTGCGATGGATTTGGGTCATCTTTTTGTTGAGCACCTAATAAAATGGGTTAAACAGGGGTATGCTGTTTTGATTTTTCGCTACAATTGGCCGAAAAACAGCAAGCAAATATCCGAAAACGGCATAACTCAACAACTGAGTTTATATATTTTGATACGTCTCTACACAACATTAGCGACGACTTGGCATGGGGTGTGAGCACGCGCGCTGGCTGAACGCCAGTGGCAGCGCCCGACAGCTACCGAAAAGCGGCCCTAATCGGCCGTAGGCCATGTTTACCGCTGGTATTAAATATTCAAATTCCGAACTACCAACGGTAAGTGTCATATCTAGTTCAAACAATTTATGGTATAACTTGTGGTCATATAGCTCAACAATGAAATATCAATTGGGGTTTGGCTATAGCATAAAACGTTCAACTAATTCGTTCTAGTAGCCATAATTATATTTCAAATTTTTAAACATGCACATTGTCGAATTTCTTGAAAAAACTATTTATTTTTAGTAATTTATTTTATACAACATGCAAAGATTAGTTGCAACATTTGCAGCTCTCGGCTTAACTAATTATACAGCAGTTACTTTTAAACTAAATTAGATCCAACTGAATTTCTGTGTCTATATGATTGCATATATTACAGCTAGTGATTTCGTTTACAAATAGAAACAAAGAGCACGGAGCTTAAAGGTTGTGGACTGCACGAAATTCTTTTTACCATTCTGTATTATAACTTGGAGGAAATTGCACGTAATGTTTAATATTATATTTTTAATATTTATAAGATGCATGAAGATGTTATGTAGTGTCACATTTAGCCTTTTTCCAATTATACCACATATTCCAGATTAGCGTTACATTCAGTTCAAAATTTGTGTATTTTCGTTTTTTCCCGTGACCAGCTTGTAGCTTACCTCAGCACGGATTCCAAATTTTTGTTGTCATGCTCCTAGTGCCTTGTACTAAAATATATTAATCAATTATTGAGTATATGCCGCTGAAACTAAACCATTAAAATTACCATGTTTAGGTAGCTGACATATTAATTAAGTCTAAACTTCGGAAATACGCCAAGGCACCGATTCACGTGTGCTTTTTGAAATCATCAGATATAAAATATGAAAAGATTTGCCGTTGTATATACTAATAAATTTATGCATTTCTGTGAAATCCATGTATATATTACAGAAAACCCTATCTTGCTGCCAAATTATTTTATTCCGTAATTTCGCTAAATAAATACATATCTATAATACAAGTTTTGGCGACTTGGCAGCGTTTCGGAAATGAGAATATGGTCTTGGAGTAGGGATTAAAGTGCTTCAGCTAGCACGCCTTGTTATTCCACTAGGTGCATCAACTTTATAGACCTAGTTTTGCTATTGTTACCAGCATCTTACTTTTTAAATTATCACATCAATATATATATTAAGTTTATTTCGTCCACAATACCATTATTTCCGCGTTAGGTAGAAACCGATCGGATTCGTGAAAAACTACGCTATCTGTCTCGTTTACAACGACAACAGCTTAAACGCGATCCACGACAAGCTCCATCATTTGTATCACCAGGATTTGAATCTGGAGGATCAGTGGGCGCGCTTGGGGGTGGAACGATTACCAGTCAGCCACCAACATTGTGCAGTAGGTTTCGCATAAATTAAAATATTGCATATTAAAGTGGACGCTATACTTTGTACGGTTATCACAATCAGCTCTAGGACATTATTACAGTATCTATAAATATTAACTAAATGTAGATAGTATTTGCAAGTCTATAAAGATGCTGGCTTCAAATAGAGAATCTATGGGTATGGGATGCTCGTAAAAGTGTTATGTCAATAATATTACCGCAGCTGTCAAATACTTTTGAAGTATATACTATGAGAATCCGAAAAAAAAACAGTTGTTGACTACTACAAATCGCGGGTTATAAAGAAACCAAAACTTGGCCACATTTTTTATTTGTTTCATAACAACAGATGACATTTCGTAATATATACTGTGTGCAGTGTAATACAAAACAGAAGATGGTATACTATAAGAAGAATAATTATAAGAAAATAAGAATAAGAAATAAGAAATAAGAATAATTATAAGAATACTATTGGTAGGTTCATCTGATTTTAGTAGCACATTAGTCAAGGTTTATATATATTTGTAGTGTTTCAATCGTTACCATTGTAATATGACATTTTTTCAGGATTAGTCAAAATTTACACATATGTCAGCAGTAATATTTTCACAGAGTTTGGCTTAAAATATAGATTCATTGCTTGTTTAGTTCAACCGAAGACATGACTTTATGCAATTTTGTGCAGTAGAACGCGATCACAGTGGTTGCGTTTATATATAGTAAAGATTCTGTTACAGTGAAGTATTTGTTTGGTTCTCGCCAGATTGTCTATGGTTAAAAATATAGCTGCTATAGTAAAAATGTTTTTATAATGAATTCGCCCGAAGCGATTTCGTTATAAGAGTACTCTACTGTATATTCAGGAGCTATCTCTATTATATAAGACACAGAACAGATTCGCAATAACTAAGGTACATATTCTATTGTATAGCAAAACTTAACAAGGGTTCCGATTTTCTCTTCGGATAATTGAAAAGTAAATCCAAGATATGCATAATAGCGTTATATATACATAGTGGCCCCTATTCTAAACTAAATAATTGTTTAGTTTAGTTGAGTAGAAACTTAGTAGTATTATGAGTCAAAATTATGAGTCTCGGACGTTAGAGGAGTTGCTCCCTTTCTGATATATTTTTTGATAAGTCACATTAAGATATGAACGGTTATTCTACATTAGTTTATATTTTTGTTTATCAGCTATAAAATAATTTGTGAGTATCAATAAACTATAAAATAGTTTTACATCGAGCCGCGAAATTGAGCTTGAACCACTCGAGTAGAAAGAAGTGTCCACGGCTCAAATGTTTCGATGAATTTATCACAAAGAATAACTCAAAAAGTTTGATGTGATTAAACGATTAGCGTCATTTTAATTATAGAATTCATTTGGCCCCAAAACTGACAAAAATGATTTATGATTTATTGAAGCCGGAACCTTAACTAAAATCAAAGCGAGAATTGGAATTTTTCTTTGGCCAAATAAAAATTATGAACATAAAACAGTTTAGGTTTTTACAAATAGATAGTGTTATTAGAATTTTTAATTGTATACAATTTAGAATGTGACGAAGTTACTTCGTGTCCACCTGGTCCACCGGGTCCACCAGGAGACAAAGGAGCAGACGGACGACGAGGGAGACCAGGTGAAGATGGCATGCCTGGCCGACCTGGAAATCAGCCAAATGTTCCGGTAAGCGCTGACGGCGGTTGTCGACTTTGTCCAGCTGGACCATTCGGTGAAGCCGGCCCACGTGGTCAAAGAGGACCGCCGGTAAGTGCTCACTGACCGACCTGAACACATGACAAACCAATTATATTTGGGACTTGAATATATAAATACTGAAGTTAGTAACACACAAATGTAGATTCTGCCACTCATTTCGGATTTTTGACGAATTTTCGAAGCTTTTCAATGCGTCAACCGGGTTTTCGCTCATGAGGCATCTTCCTGGATATGTTTTGCGGACAAATTTACATTTTATACAGTGCTCTGTCACACAATACTTCTGCAGTCATATTTTTGTTTCCCAACGTGCATACAGTAACGTCGATTCCATTCCTGTCCTCTTTCGCAAAGGGCCTCGCCTTTAAAGGAAGCCTCATGTATCTGCATAATTAGGTGAAAAAAATTTTTTGTTCATCGAGATTTTCTTGAAGATTCATCTGAGATTCATTGAAGATTGATGCTAAGGCTGACAAAATTCCATGTGGCCTAACGTTACCACGAGCTGGGCGTGCATGCCGTAGCGAAGTTCCTGCATACATAATATGAAACACTATTTGTTACCATAGGCCATTTTAAATAGAATATTGAAAGTGTTGCCGACAGTAATTAATTAAGTTTTTGTATTTTCAGAGCTCTTTTATAACTGAAGATGGTATCACACCAGTACATATTTCGGGTATTGCCAATGCATTATTGTTAACTGTGCTTTGGATCATTATTCTGGACAACAGCATGGCTAAAGTCACAAATTGCATCTGTGCCATTGGTATCAGTTAGAATTAGCTATTTACTTTGGCATTTATAAGCACTAAACACACTCTTTGTTACAGGCTGTAACTTGCCTTTGATACTGTTTGGGTTCTTAACAACACAAATTTATGATCGAGCACTAGCCAAGAGCTTTGTATGCTGCTGTGACGACCATAGGATTGTAATGACGTCTAATTTTTTGCACAACCTTTAGATTCGCAACAAGTATTGTTAAATTAGCGACACTTATGTTACACGACGCTAAAAGATTCAGTCGACTGTACAATATGTAATTCGCGCCATTAGGGAGGTCCTCAAGTTGTCAGTGTATTCTTTATTTTCTTTAATTAGAATGGCGTTGGCGTCGCTATTTTCTTTAAATTATAATGGGCTAAGCTGTTATATTATGTTTGCTGCCACCTATTAGATTCTGAACCTAAATTAGAGTTATGCCTCTAAACCATAATTGTATAATTGTACCATGTGTAACCTACGTGGTCTTAGGGGTGTTTAGTCCAACCGTAGATTACACACGAACTAACAGTTGGTTGCTACAATATTCCCCAATGCGAGCACCTCGGACTAGTTATTTTACGAGCTTAATCCTAAGGCCTTAACTTGTAACACTTATAACACAAATATTTTATTTCACTCACTATAACCAATTATAACTTTTACACAATTAAACACATAAACGGCTGAACCGTACTCACCTTGATCGCGCAGCTTCTGAGGCCGACTGAGGCCCTGATCTAACTGCGCAACCGCTTAAATACCCGAGCTATAAGTTTACTCCCAATTTTCTCCCTATTGATTTCTCTAAGCGGTCGAAATTACATAATAAGTTTTCCAAGTTTTACTCTGGTTCCACTCCCCTAAAATTCTCTCTTAAACCTAAGTGAATTTTAGTCGTTAGAGAATAAGTTTTTATGAAATTCCCCGAATTCCTAAGTATAAATAAAATTTAGGATTTTATTCGAAAATCCAGCAGATACACATACACATATCTGCTTATGTAGGCCTAATGCTTAAGGCACCCAACCCTTACACTCAAATTCGATATATTTCGAACCTATGGCCTAGAATCACATAAAACACTCTTATTTCTGTTACTCCCTTGAAAACTCCCTCGAAATTAGCTAAGTTCTAAAATTATCTTGCACAATGTACAAAAGTTTTAACACACAAGACAAGATACATTAAGTGCGCATTGAAACGTAACCACACGACAGAAGGTACTGCATACACTAGGTTCCGATGTGCAACAAATTCATAAACATATTATGTATAGACACACTGTATAGAAATAAACATATACAGTACATATATTTTGTATTTGCATTCATAATCAACAACCCAAGCACATAATATACAATAAATGGTTGATACAGATGATAAACAACAAACAAAATAAGAAGCAGCTAAACGTACCCATAGTAAATGTTGCGCATGGGCTAGATTTGGACTCTCGAAATGGGAATTCATGAACACAAATAGAAATCGTTTTAATTTAAACGTGGAGCACGCCACGTCACATTATCCCCACCGCTGCATAAAAATTTGTCCTCAAATTTCAAATTTATGCCTATGTGTATTGCACCACCGCATTCGACACCAACACACATATTACTTATACAATAATTATCAAAAACAAGTTACTGTTATTTTCATTGATTGTCTATTGTTCGTGAATGACTGATATGAAAAGTTCTTCCTTGCGGTTACTTCATTGTTAATCGGCAACGTACACTCCGTACAGCTTATTGAATTGTCAACAACAGCAGAGAACGGTTTACCACACACCTTCGCGATGAGTTCATACATTATCGTTACGCGAATACATGGAAACAATAACATTGTTTACTACGCCAATAAGTTTCACCGAAAATAGGACCACCGTTTGTTTGCCAAATTTGACACCAAGCGTTAGATTCACCGTACCACACATATCGCAAACAACCGCAACAGCCATATACCACGCAACAGCCAAGACGCCAAATTTTGTAGAAAGTAGCAACGGATAACCAAAACTGATTGACCGTTGGTTCAGAGGTCAACGAAATTGCCGTTCTGTAATACATTCAGTGGCGTATACACGTAATAGGTTATGTATTCCTGTGATTAAGTAGTATATTGTCTTTTTGGTGATTCGTGCAGCAAAAAATGTTAACATTACACATACATTCTGATACATTACAAAACATACACTCATACGCATATGCAAAATTTAGGAATAACATTTATGTACTTATAGCAACTCACGCAACATGGTGGATACATACATCCACCATGTTCATACATATAGATTCAGGCAAAATACATAAACAGCTATTGTGAATATTTTGAATAATTCATCGCGAACAGATATATTTGTAACACTAATCGCAATACTGTGATGCACAATATCAGGTGTGTAAACCCTACAACGTCAGATATATCGATTGCCCTAACATTAAGATTAATTGCGAAGTACACTGCATTACCATTATGTTTCTATTTGGCACATAGCTAAAATATCGACGGGTGGAGTTCTTTCTAAATACGCAACATATACGTTATTCGATCGAAAATATTGGTATCTTGTTTTGTATAACGTAAAT
>JASANE010016842.1:0-25617 GCA_030248225.1 Trileptium ribeirensis | reverse complement strand
TATGTTTAAGTTATTACTTCGTTCAGTTACGTATTGCTAAATCCTTGCAGAAAACAGTAATTTTCAAAATTTGCCTATTTTGTGATCCTATAGAGAAAACTTATAATATAGCCATGTTGAAATCTAGATTACAGAGCCTATATATTTAGTATGATTTGTAACCGTAAACAATGACGTCTGAAGGTAAAAATGTTTTTCAAAACTAGGTGCGGTCTTTGAAGTGGGTATATTCGCAAATTTTTTGCGAACGAAAATCTACCGTATTTGGGTTAGGCATCTATGAGCTAAATAACAGGATCGACTAATTTTTTGATATCATTATTATCTTAAATTTGTTCCCAACCAGATAAACATACAAATGAAAATAATCAAATTTCTGTTGAACACAAGTTGTATTTTTCCGCATTTGTTTTGCAACAACGGTTTGGGAGCCATTACCGTCTATTACAAAATAAGATTCCCGAAGGCGCAGGTTAAATTTACTCGCACAGTATGCATTCAACACCAAAAGCTTCAGGCGTATGCAACATGAAAAACGAGTCTTAAAATTCCAGTCTCCTAAAAGTTGATATTAATTTTGATAGCTTTCGACTTTTGGATCATTGGAGGAAGAAATAGAGTATTCTGAAATACCCTGAAAATGACAGTTAAGCTGCGCTTAATGTATACCTTCTTCTAAATTTTAAAGACGTTTCAGGAAATGCACAATGGTTACTGACTGTAGACTAGCCGTGCACGATCCATTCTCCATGTCGTGCGAGTAATCATTAACACCAGCAGCTAACATAAACTTACGTTTCCGATTTTAGCTTTTTCTCAAGCTTCTTTATTTCTACTCTTTTGTCTTTCAGTTGCGTGTTCTTTTCTTTAAGTTGAGTATTTAACCTGAAAAATACAGGTTAGCCCGTTACCCTTTGAAAAATGTAATTACATTTACAGCTTGATAAAGCAGACATATTTTCTCAAAAGCAACACCTCATATACAGGGTTTGTCAAAAAGATTATCGAGTTTTTATCGGATAAATATCAGACATGCGAATAAATATCGGACGGCGAGCGACCGTTTGCCGCATCTAAACAAAATTTATCGTTCTATTAAAACATTGTCTTGGCAAACAATAACAATCTAAGTAAATGAAATTAAAAATAATTCATGGTCAAATTTTATCCGAAACAATCGCTTGAGATTTTTTCCACAATCTTTCGATGACTGCGCTGACATTTTCGGTAACAATTTCAAGTTATGTAATAGGAACGGTTATATGAGTTTTGTAAAGAACATAACGATACAAATGACTTGAATTATAGGAACTCAGACAAACAAATAAAATGAGACTTGCTTTTCAATTTTTTCATTGGCGCTATGCAACTGGGCTTCAATCAGTTTGTTTGCTTTAATTAATTTTTGTTCTTCCTTGTGATGACGTTCGCACTCGTCAGACAGTTCTTTTCGACATGTCATCGTTTGTTTTTCAATATCCTAAATGAAAATAAAAATACATATAAAACAATCCGATATTAAAAAATTGACCAAGTTTCAAATTTACTTATTTTGTACATCCGTACAACCAAATCATGCGCCGAGGATTGACATATTATGTTATAGCAAATTAAACAATCCGGAAATAAACCTACTCAACACTGTAATTTCGATGTCGAGATACTTTTGGAAATACGTTTATTATCCATATCACAAAGTAAAATACAGCGCGACAAATCCTTCGTTAGTATGTGCACACTTTGCTTCAGCAGGGGTGTATTTCCCGTTAGATAATAAATTTTACACTAAATCCGAGTAATGAGTAATTTACAGTAAATAACTAGTAAACGTAATAAATTACAAAAAGTGAGTGGGGTCATTTTAAAATTTGCATTCCAAAACTTGGGGTGATTTCAATATTTGCATAAAATTAACTAATTAACATATACTGTCAAGTTTTAGAGCTTCAAAAGTCACATATTGGTGACCAGCGACATAGAAAACCCTCATGGGCAATTTTTTCCTCATTTCTGAGCACTATGACTAATGACTAATTAGCATGTTTTAACATCCTCAAATAGTTATAAACACCAGATTCGGATGTACCAGATGTAGTACATGCATCAAAATATTTAGCATGTCTTTAACATCCTCGAATAGTAATAAACATAAGATTCTGATGCACCAGATCTAGTAGACGAACTAAAATAATAGCTTTAAACTAGTTATTCATTGAAATATAAGCATTTTTGTTTGAAATAACTAATTAAATACTAAATAACTAAAACAAGTTTTGACAGAAACTATAAAAATGCCACCAGCAGGAAACAAAAAAATTTAAAGTCGGCCTAGCGGTTATGGGGAAGTTCAACAGAGGTACGCATGGACATACAGTGTCGATTTTTCTCCTGTGATGAAAACAAAAACGCCTCGCTTGGCTCCGTTCAATTACCAAATTTAGCTTATTATCTTTATATCAACAATTATAATTAACCAACTTTGTATCAAATAATGATTATTAAATCCTTTGCTTTAACTAAATATAAGCATGACAGTACAAAATTTGTTAATTTAATCATTCACTGCGATTGTCAGAAGCATGGAAATCCACTAATGTAGTTATGAGCCACGCGACACCACTTCCCGGTCCCACTATTCAACTTTTTGTAATTTGGATTCCAACATAATGATGTTTTCATCTTGCAGCAGCTAGTGAGTACAGGCTTCCTTATAAATAGCGGTGATAGAGGATTTCAAATACACCTCAAGCAAGTCAATATCCTCAACTACAGTTATCATTGTGCTTAGAAGTGCAACACCTGCTGAAGCACGCTGAGAGTAAATTCTGCTATTACTACAATACTTTTCTCAGAATAATTTGGAGGTGTAAATGCTACCAATTTGAAATGAGCTAACTCAATGATCCGAAAACGATTCGTCAGCATTAATTCTTCAGTCGCCAACTGACTGGCGTGGTAGGTGGCAATACTGTTAACATATACAGAAAAGAAACCTAAAATCTGATGCATTAATGTCGCGAGAAGCATCAAATGGTGCAACTTTTAACATGTTAAAATTAACCGAAAAGTTAATGCCCGGTGGAAACTGGGAAAATAAACAATTTCTCAAACGGGGTCATTCTGGGAAGTTCACTAATCAGTACCTGAATCCGATCAAATTAGGTACCGTGCTTGGCTGAAACCACGTCTACACAATCTAACAACCGCGCAAACCACACACTAAGAAATGAAGGTTCAAAAACTCTTTACCTAAATATCATTATTAACTAACCTTCATTCTTTTTTCGACCTTTTTCACTGTTTCCGCCAAACGATTTGCTTCCGTTTGATCAATAAATTGGCCGCAACGTGCAGCCCATTCGTCAGCACGAGCTTCCATTTCTTTTGCTTGTTGAAATAAACTGAAAGCAAATTACATACATCAAGGGGTTTTTCAAAAATTTGGTCATTTATGACCGTAAGTGTTCATTTTTGAGCATGACTGGTCTATTTTACAGCTAGCTATGACCGCTTTATGGAATTATAGGTAACCAAACTAGCATATATTACATAGGTATATGTGGGTGTATTACTTAAGCTATATATACATACATAACTTAAGTGTCTGGTGTACTGCTTTATATATACATATTATGAATAATAGCTTATGACCATTACGAATCATATAGTCTTAAGCGTTGCAAACAAAACTCGCTTTCGAACGATGGTTTTGGTGGGGTTAAATGTTCCTGTTCATTTATATGGTCATTTTTTAAAATTTGGCGTTCATTTATAAGAAATTGTGTTCAAAAGAACATGTTTTTGACCAAAAAACCCTGTACACCTGAAATAATCATGTGGGAAGTCATGAATGTATTTAAACGGAGTCATTCTTAATACTATTCGCCGCATCCCAATTTTCTCAACTATTTTAAAGTGCCCGCCATTTCTTTGTTGAAAGATTGGACAAGTATCAATGCAATTTGCAGTTTAGCTACATTCTGAGAATTTAACACAAATCACAAATCTTTGTTATTTCGCACCGCCATAAATAATGACCACGAAAACCATCAGCTTCAAAATACTAGATTCTGTGTAACTGATCTTAACGGCGTTGAAAAGTTATCACTATAATGGTCTGTTCTGTTTTTCCAAGTGATGTTTTTCATGAAACTACATATAAATAGTGGGTCATGTCAAGTTTCTCCTAGCGTATCATATCAAAATTTCCGGAATAGTGTGATCGTTTAAAATTTTGTCCCCTGAGATCACAACTGATCAAATTTTTGTACTATGGTAGTCATGTCAAGTTTTCTCCAATGTTACTGTGCAAATTGAAGATATCTGAAATCACTAAAGACAGCTCATTTATTAAGCATAATACTTCAAATTACTGGTATATTTTTCGTTGCTTGAGATAATACTAGTTATACGCTCGGTTACAGGAAACAGCTAATCTGTGTTCAGTGACTATCGTAAGGTTCTGATTCAGCATTTAAGTCCCACAATAACAATACACCGGCAATGCATCAAAAGCGACACAAATATCAAAACCATGCGGCCCTTTATATCATCCTCCAATTGTCGAAAAGGCAAAAGCTCTTGAAATTTATAAATCACAAATTTTAAGAAAAAATGGCCAAAGTCGAAAGACTACGATTAGAGTAGGTTTTAAGAGAACTTCAGTAGGAAACCTTCTCAGAGCAGTGTGACCACAAAGCGAGATGCACAACTACATTCCATTAAGAATCGAATAGAAAATTGCGAAAATTCATCAACGTGGTGAAGAGTTATAAAACCGACAGGCGTGCAAAAAGGAATTGTGTCACAATTGTGCGCTTTTTGACAAAACTCTGCTCACTAGGCTCGCTACGATACATTTTTGAAACGGGGCAAGCCACGCGATAGATGTTTCTCAAACAACGCTTACTTGTGCAAAAATGTTTGTCTGTGTACCGTATCACTCATCATTGAGTAGATAGATTTTCTTAATGATAAAAAACTAATGCTGATTTATAACTACCGTTTTGGACATGCGGAGTCCCTGTATGATGTTTTCTTCGAAGCCACTATTTTGCAATACATTTTTATTAAAACACCCCGTTTGGAGCTACGAACGCAATTTTGAATAACATGTTGCACAATTGAAATGTTTAAACTTTTAACAAAGTCAGCTCCTTGTGTGTTGAAGACATGTTTGATTATTAAATTTAATTTATCGGTTCCATTGCTTTAATCGTACATTTTATAAGACGCTACAAAACCGGGGCATTGCAGGATATACCCAATTTCGAAATAAAAATATTTCAAGTATTAGAATTTGTTCAACTTAGCTGGGTGAAAAACTTGAGAATGAGTAATGTTTTTAAGGTTGCTCGATGCGCGATAAATGTAGTGTCACTTCCAACATGCGTTAAAAACTTCCGACTCGAGAAAATGGCCTTTAAAATTGAACAGGACTCCAGAATGTGACAGATATGTCAATAATAAGAAGAATCTACGGGTTTCCCCATCATTTAGTAGGACGAAAATGTTTTTCTCTGTGCATCACACTGAATGGAACTGCTCCGCCCAAAGCGTAGTAAACACGCTTACTCTGTTCCCGTCGCCGTGCAAGTTACTAATGTTGAATCCTTAGTTCCATCGAAGAATTTTTACTTTTCGCGTGGTGAAATTTGGGAATGTCAGTTTGTTGGTTTTCTCTTATGGTATCGATAACTCACAAATTCAACGTCAAATTGTCTCGCGCGATAACTCTAATGAAAGCTTGAACTTATTTGTGCCCTTGAGTTAGGGCTAAAACAGATTCCAACTGTTTCCCAATGTAAAATTTGGTCAAAGGGTCAAAATGGGGTCGGACAAAACACGTGTTTGGCTATAGCTAAATATATTTCAGTCAAATCAGGTTCAGTTTGTACAGCAATTAAGGCTGTATATATTTTGAACGCTTAAAGCGTTTACACAAGTTTATTCTTGGATCCAGGATTAGGGCACATGAGACCCGTATTATACAAAAACGGCGGCATCTCCATAGCCAGTTAAAATATATAGGTCTTCCTGGGCTCATTTAGTAGAACGAGAGAAACTCCATGTAGCTGCATATGTTGTGCTATTATGCTATTGTATTACCTATATTATTGGATTGGATAAGAATTGTTTTAAAAAGGGCAAATCTACAATTTCTAGAACCAATGAAAAAATGCTGACCTTGTGGGTTCATTTTGTAAGCGAGAGACGCTGCATACATCTGCGTGTTATAAGTATGCTCTACGTAGTGGTTACCTATATTACAAAATCAGATATAAATGGGTTTTAATATGGACAGCTCTAGGGCCCCGAAATACACGAAAACGGTAGTAACAAACAAATAAAAATTTTGATGATTTGTAGAATGAGAGAGAATGAGAATGCTATGCAGCTGCAAACAATATGTTATTGCAGCGGTTACCTATATCGTAGCATTAGGTAAAAGGAAATACACAAAACGGCCATCCATATCTCAAAAATCGATGAAAACAATACGAGTACTCTTGCGCTCATTTTGTTTAGCGGGGAAAACATGCGTAACAGCATATGGTGCATCGCTGTTATGGTATGTTGTAGAATAACTCCAAATTAAATCTTGGCCTGTACAAGCCTCTAGTATAACTGTTGGTTAGAATTATGGGAGAATTGTGTGAGCTGTAGTTTAACTGATTAATAAAGCAATGAAATCACTGTGAGCTAAATTAATATAGACAAATTCGCATTTCGCTTTCATATTTATCAGCAAAGTAATCAAAGACAACAATACCTTAACTGTTCTTCGGTAAGAAAATCTTTTGCCAGCGGTGGATAGCTTAGATCAGTTTGCACGGTCTGAACACATCCCACACTGTCGCCTAGAATACTAAAGTTGCTGTCGCTAACGTTTCCAATATTAGCCTCTTTGCGAGCATTGTTGTTACAACATGAACGAGAATCGTTCGAGCTGCTGTTCTTAGCTGTTCGTTTTGTTCCACGGTGGGTAGTTACCGTCTGGCAGCCGTTTGCGTTCAAGCCAGATACTGGTACGTCACTGATATCGCTGTTCTGGGCATAACGCGCGGCCATTTCGGAACTATTCATTTGGTCGTGCTGCGCAACATCAGATCCCATAAGCAACTGGCTTAAATTTAAATTCAAACTAGCCGCCGCAGCTGCAGGATGCGCCGTGGTATAGCCTATAAGGCTTTCCAGGAGCTCTGTTGACCCCTCAGTCCCACGTAAACGCTCGATATTCTCAAGCAAGCGAGCGTGCACAGCGGCGTCGCCGCTTCCGCCACCAGCAGCTAACACTACAGCCTCAATTTCTTTCAACGTGTCCATTTGACGCTGCGTTATTATTTGCTGTTGCTGTTGTTGATTGACTAAACTTATACTATTTGCACTATTGCCGTTGTAATATTTATTCCCATTTTTAGCACCCGAAGTGGATTTTTTCATTACTGAATTATGCGTTTGCTGCTTTTGGATGCAATCGGAAAGCTGTTGTTCGGCGGTTGGAACATATTCGGTAGTAGTGCCACCAGCAAGCGCTGCAAACTGTCGCAAATCTTCCATCATCATGAGTCCACCTAGGTCAGCTATACCAGCGGCACCTGCTGCTCCACCTGTAGTTCCGTCATTGGCCACGCCACCTGAGCCAGCTAGACTTACAAGGCGTTCAATTGTTTCTTTAATCGAGCTCAACGACTGTTTCGATTCTTCTGTTATCATCTGCAGTAGCCGCTGATTATCAGGGCTACCCGTTTTGTGAACGAGTTTATCGCCTGCAGCATCGTCTATAGCATTCGACTGAGCTGTAGTGTTTTCATCTATAGCGGGGTTGTCCAGCAAAGGATCTGTAATATTGCGCGTTGCAAATTTTCCATTTGCCGACAAACTTTGGCGCAACGTTTCAGCAGCTGACCACCCTTCTTGTAACTCATTTTCGAAAAGCCTATGTCGTCCCGACGATTTGTTTTTCTCACTGTCGCCCGATTCCTGCTGATGATAAAAATTCTGCTTTGCAGATGCGACAGGCGGCGACACATTTTGCTGCTTTCCAACGTTGCTCGTCTTTTTCACTGGATCAGATCCAAGAGTTTTAACGGCCGTTTTGGTAACTCGCGTTGGTGTTCTTAATATACGTTGATGTGGCAATTTAGTCAAATTATCAGAATTGTTACCCGAGTTATTGCCTTTGTTGGCAAACGCTGCCAATGTCGCCATGTCATCTTTTGTTGTAATTAGTCTCTGGTTATTTTCAGCATTATCAGCCACATCGCTATGCAGATTAACCACGAACTGCTGTTGCCCTACGTTCATCCAATTTTCCGCGGTGATCAATTGTTGATTTTGAATGGGTGGTGGAGAGCTTACTGGTGTCACCGGCGACGGTGGCGGTTGCGGGGTGCCGTTGTCTTTCGGCGACGCAAACATTAAAGATGGCAGTTCGACAGCAGGGAAGTCCGTCTGGCCAGAGAAGTCTTCGGTTTGCACAGGTTGCTGCTTGCTTGGGCTTAAATCGCTAACCTCCGACTCGTCATAGTGGAAACGGTGGTGGTGACAATGACGATGTCGTCGGCGATGGTGGTGGTGTTGACAGTGATGGCGACGGCGTTGTTCATCACTTTGATCCATCGAAACTAGATTGGCTACCCCTTGTTGATGTTGCTGATCATCGTTATCCGGCTCCCCCGAGCACCGTAGCGATTCCAATTTTTCAACCAAACACGAGTCACATGTATCAGCGTCATCGTCTTCATCGTACTCAAAATCCTCGCCATCGCAACAAACGTGGTAATACTCACCACAACTGGCACAATCGTGTCCCTCGCAGGTACCGCTACAATCGTTATCGTCTTCATCATCACCCGAGAAGCTGGCACGATCGAGATCAATTGCCTGCTTCGGACGCCTGTTGAGAGTCTTATCTTCTCCCATTTCAGACATTACCAAATTTGGATCCGACAAGTTTGTATCTCTAGCCACGTCTCCACCCCCCACATTTTGTCGGTCGTCACCCAGCTTAGCCGAATTGTTGTTTGCGTCAGTTTTCGTTAAGGTTTTTCCAATAACTCCGGTGGCTGCAGTTGATGAATTCTTCCCGACCCCAAGACTGGGTTTAGAGCCTTTGAGCTTAGTCGATGCACTTAGTGCAGCTTGCCGCAGCGTTGGCGGTGTATCTTCTGTTTTGTCGCCATTTTCTAGTTTTTGAGATCCTAAATCATGTCATTACAAAAATGCTGAGAAAACAATCACAGAGAAACTCTAAAATTCCTAACTAACAGAGAACACAATGTTGAACTAGAAAAGATTGTCATTAACATTTTCAACTGTTCTGAAGTATACGCCGATTAAAGTCAGCATAGTTATTCAAATGAAGGTAATTACCGACTTTTAAGTATATAAGACAATATACTCAGCAACATTAAATCTGGTTGGTCCAGCGGGTAACCTGATACTATTTGATTCACCTGGGTCCGATTGGGTGGCCCCTAATTAAATTTTGTACTCCAGAGGTTCAATGGTTCTTGCTTTATCCCACAAAAATGCCCTGAAATTTGATGACACAAAAATAACTTTTACTAAAATTCTATTTCGACGCTAAAAAGTTTGAGAAGTAATTAGCGGGAACTACTGCAAAATGCGACTACAAAATGGTTAAACTAGTAGGAAAATGCCTTTTACGGCACAGAAAAAGTAACCCTTCGGGAAATAATATAACGCTAGGTATCAAATTGGGGGATGGGGGCTGGCATTTTCTAGTGCCCCCTTGCAAAACGGTGTTCATCTCAGTTGGTGCAAGTGGACTAAATTTTTGCCTCCACCAGTTCATCGCCTCTTGGCACTTTTTTTTGTTTGCGCCCCATCAATGACATAACATTGGATCAAAATTTATATTAGAATTCCGAAATTTTTTCATCATTTGCTTCGAAATTTTTCGATAATAAAAGTTTTGGCAGCGTTTCTGACGTGATTTTTAAGTGTTTATATCTTGGCAAAATGCCCGCTCTGGCAAAATTGGGCGCCTCCTGGTTCCAATGCAGCCCCCACCCCACCACAAAACTTCCAGCGATTGAAGAACCATTAACGTTTGATAAAGTTTGCTTAATTGTTTGTGCACACCAGGTTTGCTGGTGAAAATACTCTCACCATGAAATACAGAGGTAAACGCGTTAAAGCAATGGTTTTGCTTTGAAAAATGCATTTAGTTGCTTAATGTACCGAAGACATGTTACTTGTCGCTGCGGTATAAAAATAACCTACTGTTTTAAATTTAGCTCGGTGTTATATGGTGTTGGGTGTAGTGTCCTGTACTATAATGCGATGAGCTTTGAGTTTTCTCTATTTAAAGCGAGCCAATTTAAATAAACTTGTTGGGGTCGTTTGAAATTGGTCGGTCCCGACCGATGTTGCCTGAATAAGTTTGGCGCCAAAAATCGCGATGTGGGAGAGCTGATGCTCACTCGCAACTGATTACTTTTACTAAATAACGCATACAACAAATTTGATCATTTCGTGATTGAGATGCTAGGTAGTAAATACATTATGTAACTCAGCATAGGACCAAACTTGCTCGGGATTGACCGATTTAAAACGACTTCTCCCTGAACAAGTTTACTCTAATTGACTAGCTTTTTTATTAAAAATGGTGATTAATACTGCTCAGAAAAGAAATGAGTTCCGACGACACTGGGACCATATGTCTGCAGGTGTAGAAAAATTATTAAAATAGACAAACCAACCTTCTGAGGTATGGGATGCTACATAACCCCGTCAAAAAAGCGCACAAATGATACGGTGTCCAAAGTTACTTCCTGTAGTTTTACAACAAAAACATGTTTCCTGCATTTTAACACCAACATAAATGACGATTTCGACATCTATAAATCAATCGTCAAAAATCAACATTTTATAACCTACCACCAATAGTTTTAGCTAATATTCTGAGAGAAAAGATATGTCTTGGCCTTATCAAATGGTGTTCTAGAATTAGTCTTGTGCCTGATGTACCTCTTACTTTGAGTCGTTTTAATCATATTCTGTTGATTATAGTACCAAAATTATTTTTAGCCCAAGAACAGTTATTAACCATTTTACATCACGGGTTACAAACGTGTTTAAAAAGTGACGTAAGTGGCGGTTGCAAAACTGTATTCAAGAAGTTGAAACATGGCGCCTGACAATGATATTATTAACGATTCAAAGCCACAAACATATTTTAATTTACGTATTTCCGGTAGCCATCTAACAAAAGATATGCTCTGGTCAGATGGAAGGTTTATTTTTCGTTGAGAAATAGGCGTACATAACGGCTATGACAAAATTCTTTAGGCGTAACATGTAATATACTATAAAATCACCGCGTTTATATATATATAGGTCTGTAACACTTTTGTAGCCTTTAAAGGGGAACAGAGGTTCATGATATTTAGTAAAACACGAATATAAATGAACATTGCATTTAAAATGTTTCAAAACTGTACTAGACATAATTTTTTAGCGTAGCATATCAACGAATAGGCGTAAATTGCGCCCATTTAGGCGACAAAATAAACTCAGGTCACATTAGATTTTGTAATCAAAACGTGGACAAGTTAAGGCAGCTTATATCATCCACAAACGACAATATAAAGAACTACAATCAAAACCACTCTTCCAAAGACACAATAAATAGTATTTACACGTTTCAAAGCCTACAGTTACACCATGACCAACTTGCGATACCTTTTTCAATCCGCTCGATGGACTGCTTTAGCTTCATTTCAATCAACTTGGCTTTCTGACCCTCAAGTTCTTCGCGCATAAGTGCATCCTTTTCTTTACAGAATTTTAGCGCAGTTTGATTAACCTCAAGTGCCTTGTCAATCAGACCACGAGATTTCTGCATGTCAGACAATCGCATGTAGTCTTGTATTTTCTTGCAGAACGCATCGTAAGTTCTATAACAAAATTATACAAGTTTAAATTCCGTCAGCTGCTTTTCTGAAACATTCTAATTAAAATTACGAGGTTTGCAATCCTAAACTAAACTTTGAATTTATGTAGAAAACAAACGATTTCTCAAATGAAATATAAAATAAATGCTATTCAATGAAAGATAACCACAACGTAAAAACACCCGGCGAAACAGAACTGCTGTACTTGTAAGTAAAATGAAACTTTTCCAAAGATTGCGAAGTCCGAAAATCCGTTCCCTGAAAATATCTCGACACTTGGCGCACAGAACAATGTGTTCCTGTTTTGCTAGCCCTTTAATGCACGATTTTCTATAATACACATTATTTAAAATTCAAGCCAGGACTAAGTGTCAGACCCATGTTGTACCGGTGCGACTGGCATATAGAAACTCCTGAGCTATCTAGGAGCTGTTATCTTTCTTAGGAACCTCCCAAAGCGAGAGAATAACAACGCACGTGTAATCGAAAATTACACGACAAACTCAGTCAACATAATTTCGTACTCGTATTGCGCACAGTTCCCGCTTGGTATCACCTGGTATTAATGCGCTATCGAAAAAGCTTTTTCGGCTAAAAATAAAACGGACTAAAGTACGAAACTCATTATTTATACATTTAAAAATCTTGATGTAGCTCCACTATATGTAACGATGATTCGTGCTAAGGTTTATATAATTAAATATTGTAAAAGTACACCATAACATGGAATAGTTAAAGTATGAAAAAAGTTCTTTGGCCTGCAAAAAGCTAAACTTTGAGTGAAATTGTCACTGCTATGTTTTCAACAAATAATATCCAGTTATAAATCCAAACACAGGGATGACGAACCGTGGGCAAACGTGGGAATCAATGTCTGGCGATTTCCGCCCACGTGATCTCACATAATTATTTTCAACTGCTATTCCGTGATACTTATAAGTGGTCATAACATCATGAAATTTACTTGTGATCTAGTTGAATAACGAGTGAGGGACTAAAGCGAAGAATTCTCACGGGCCAGAGTAGTAAATTTCGACGATATCCGTTTCTATAGTTTATATAAATCAACTTCAGCTAGGCGCATTGACTCGCGGAATAGCTCATTTGAAAGCTTGAAATATCTATTTCTGTTTTAGTAAAGTGCGAAGCCCGATTCCATTATCTTCTCCAGAAAACGGACCAAAGGGGCTCGTGTAGGTTCTAAAAAGAGCTTAAAACCTAGTTACTTATTGTAAATCGACAACCGGTGCAGAATCAAATGGGCTCATTTTGTAGAGCAAATAAGTCTCTATAAATCTGTATATATATATATATATATAATGCTTTGCTACGTGGTCTCTAAGTATGCATAATGTGGGTCAAAAGGGTTTTAACACAAGCCCATGAGACTCAACATACACGAAAATCTCCGAAACCGATTTATCTATATAGATTTGTTTGAAATGCTTCTGTGCAGCAAATTATCCTCTATGTAGCTGCAGGGTTGGTCAAAAAGTGTTCTTCAATGGGGCCTATGGGAGATTTGCCTATCCCTGCTTATAATAACCAAATGAACTTGCTTGATTCAACTAAAAACCGTATTAGCTTTCTTATGTAAAGTCTCTTAAACCCAGTTGACTAAACAAAAGGTGATGCAAAAATCTTTATTCTCAATTTTTTGAGAGCCTATTATCTGCACATTATGTGTTGAGCTTTATCGGACTCACCACATGAAGCTTAAAATTATACAATCTTCATATAACATGTGGTAGTTAAACCGCGGTGTCCTGTTGTACGAACTGTTTAAATAAGCCATGACTTGCTGAGCTTAAACAGGTAACTGCTTCAATTTCCATTTAGCCTATGCAGAACTTGTGTATCTACAATCAGCTATACCAAACCAGCTATCATAAAATTCGTTATAATTCTATGTTCACATCTGCGCACTGATCTCACCATTTGTTATGACAACAGTAGGCTCTGGACCTATCTTCTTGAGAACCCTTCCTGCTAATTCATCCGCAATTTGGTTATCTGAAATGGTATAGTGACCGGGTATCTATGTTAGCTTAGTCGTATTTTGGTTTCCTGGTACACGAACCTTTTTGATGCAATGTAAAACTAGCCTCGATCTAACTTCCCAGGTCTTAATAGAACGGAGAGACGCTTTGCTATCGGAAAATATGCAGATAAAGCTGTCTGATATGTTGTCTTCCAACAAAAGTTTAACGGAAACGTTTATGGCGAATAACTCGGCCTGAAACACCGAACACAAGGCATCTAATGGAAGGCTAAATCTTTTATTATATACTAGTAATCCTGCAGCAGATCTCGAGTTTCCTGATAGGTATTATCGTCGACTTGTCAGTCAAGCATTATGAGATCCGCACATTCAACGTTCCGCTGGTACCGCTTGAACCAATCCTTCCTGCTACGAAAGATAGTTAACCAGTTGAGAGTTTCGATAATTTCTTTAAACATAACATCACGGGGTCTATTGAACAGACAATATTACTTATGATACTTGACACTGGAAAGGTCGCCCAACTCACTCAAATACCAATTTCATAGTCCTAAATTATCTAGAGGAGTATGGTGACGCAAAGCCAACTCCTCGATTTTTATATCCAATGAAGCAATGTGTTAGAGCAATTCCATGCCCAAAGCGGATGCAGAATTCTTAATCCGTGAAACCTGAAAACATGCTAACCCTCTGTACGCTATTTAGGTTACTATCGATACCTTTTAGCTTTCCTTTATGCCACCAGACTAGACAACTATAATGAACCGAAAACCACACGAATCTTGCGCGTTACCGCCTACAACTTAACTTGCAGCACTTATAACTGCTCTACGGGGACACAAAGTGGTCAAACATAAAGGTGTCATTTTCAGCCCCAAGGATCGGAGGTGAAATATTTCCCCAAATCTCTGTATTAAATCCTTCTTCGGCGAAAACAGCTTGGAATCGAATTAAAATCAGTCTTGCATTCTTGGATAATTTGACGTCAAAATTATTTTCAATAACTATCAAATTTCCACTGTCACAAATACATTTTTTGCTACTGACCAATGAAAATGGATCAGTGACAGGGAATGGGGTCGCAGACAGGAGACGCATTTCGCCATACAGAAAAACCCCGGAGCTTTTGAACAACGGTAAAAATGTAAACACATGCAATGTCAATATTAATTTGAGTCACAAAACTTCTAAAACTAGGTACTTGTCTCATGGCCAAGAAAGTGAATTCTGGGTGTATATAAAAGACCACTTGCAACCCATCTTAACCCTACCCTGTTCTACAGGTGAGGTCTATAGCAACTCAGCGTATATAGCTATATAGAACTTTGCTTTCTGAACATAAGGAGCCCAATCTTAAGCCAAATCGCTCCAGTGGTTGAGCAGATATGGCCAATTTGGTGTTTTCGGAGTCCGATAGGCCCATTTACAACCCATATTAACCAACCATGCTCGACCGATGAGTTCACTAGCAAATCACCGTATATAGCTATATAGAGCTTTGCATTCTGAACAAAATGTACTCAATATTCGCCGAATCGCTCCAGTGGTTGAGGAGACATGGCCAATTTGGTGTTTTCGGGATTTTAAAACCAATTTTGACCCAAGCCTGCAGCGTAGGTGACCTCGGCAACAACAATATCTACATAGCTTTATAGAACTAAACTTTCTGAACAAAATGAGCCCAAATGCGGCCAATGCCAAATTTCACACTCATGGCTAGTAAGAATTCTTCGTTCGCTCGTTTCACTCACTCAGAATTCAATTATTTTTCACTTCTTAAAAGCCGCAGGTTAAATATAAAGTTTGCAAACTCCTATCCACCTTATACAGACGGTTACAAAACAATACTGATAGGCCCATTTATATAAATGCGCAAGATAAATGTTGTTGTACTCCAAAATATAAAAAAATTTCTTACAAGATTCCTTTGGGAGCATCAGCTTTAACATATACCTCCAGTACCACTTTCTCATCTTTTATATAACCTTGAGTGTCGTCCAAGATATCCTGTAATAATTAAATTCTACAACAATTCTAAGTAAATATACATATTGGCGAGAGGGTACGGTGACTCAGCGAAGGTCTTCACATATCCATCATTCTGTGCTAATTTGCGTCAATTTTTGCCATAATTTTCACAAAACTTTTCGCACGTGATTGGGTGCTGAGCATAGGTGGGGGGGTAGTTAGTATAGTTTGAGAGGAGAGTACGGTGTACATTAGTAAAACACAGATTGTACACCTCATCCTCCGTAAGCAACAAATTGTCGTTACACTTGCAAACTGGTGGACAGTATTAAGCAGAAAAACATCCCCATTCTGATTTCACCTCAACGCCATTCATAACATTTCTGAGTGAGAAGTCATTGCCAAATTAGAACTACTGAACTAAGGTTTGATGAGGGACTATCAAATTTTATAACAAACCTTAAAAGTAATGGCAAAATATTGGCAAATTTGAGATGCACTCAAAAAGAGTAACATTTTGTCACAATTCTGCATCCGTAAAGACCTTCGTCCACAAAATGCATCAAATTTGGCTACCGATAAATACAATTGATAGTTGTACATTACCTACTGTTAGAATAATTCTTTTAGTCAAGTACGGCAGCTTTACCCAAATAGTTTTAATTATTAAAGCACTAGTTCTGCAGAAACCAAGTGACGCCCATTAGTTCCTGAACTGAATGATCAAAATGCCAGCTTCCTCTCCCTTGAAGTAAGTTACGGCACGCATCATCAAGTAATCATTCATAGTTTTTGATAGTCAACATTAAATAAGAATCATACGGAAACTCGCGAAATGTAGAGAAAAGATATTACGGGTGCAAATGAAATTTACTAATTTATTATTTAGCTGTTGTTTAGAACATACGTACCTATTTTATACACTGACGGATTAAAAGCAAATCATTTGCTAGTATCTCGCAAAAAAATCTAGCTATCAGTAAACGGCTAGCAAAAAATCAGCAGCTGGTCGTAAAATCTTCAATAGTTAAGGTTAGGAATATACCAAATTTTTGCGACATGATCAACCAATATTACACTAGCAATTCGCAAGCGACTGTGAAACGAAGCGAGAGTGGTTTCATCTGAAGTTACCTTTATGTGTAATCGCCTGCTTAAGGCGTTGTGTTTAATGTATGTTATAACCGTCCTAAAATCTATAGAACGCATGAAGCTTTATAATGGTATTCTGACAGGAGTTAAGGAAAATATCGTATTTTGCGTGTCACAAAATCTTTAATACCTTATCTTTCCGTGTACCTACATGGACCTTAAACCACTCAAAAGATATGGTACAGTCATGTTGGACAAAATCGTATTCAACGTATCAAGCACCAATACAGACAGGGTTTTTTCAAATCGTACCTTGGGTCCAGACCTTAAACTCTGGGCCGATTTACAATTTTTGGCTCGAGAATTTCACGAATATTTATACAATAAAGAAACAATGCAATTTTACATTATTACAAATATATACATAAATTATTCTCTGCCTGTCCCAAGTCAGGATAAAGGACGAGGGCCATCCATGAAACCAGCAAAATTGTGTCAGAAACACTGCCAAAATGGTTTTGATGGAAAGAAAAAGCGATTCTGAAGCAAATTTTGACAAAATTGGTGAAATTTTTTGCTTCAGAATGGAATTTTAGTACAAATTTTATGTACTTCGGAGCGATTGGAAACAAAAAAATTTCGAAGAGGCGGTGAACCAGGGAGAGCCCAAAATTTTGCCATAGGGCATGAACCTGGGGTACCTGTTCTGAACCAGGGGAACCAAAAAATGCCAGGGCCTCCCTACCCCCCCAATTTGGAGAGCCCAGGCATAGGTACATCTACGCTTTTGCGTGCACAGCCAATCATCTCTCGACAGCATACGTCGATATGCTATATGTGGATATCACACAATAACGCACAAGTGAGAACAAAACAAGCACCGGCAATAAGTATCCCATGTCTGGAAACCCCCAAGTCAAGCTATCAGCCTCCCAGGTCGTCACAATAAATTTAGGAATTTTAAGCCGATGAACAATAGGGGCGCCATACCCCCGTAAACGTGGAACCATGGGTCGCCGAGCAAAATCAACACCGGCATTGAGTTTCTCATGCTCAAAAACCCCAAGTAAAACTTTTCAGCCGCCCAGGACGTCAGAACAAATTTTCGACTTTTGGGTCGAGGAACCATGAGGGTGCCATACCTCAAACCCCATAACCCGAACCTTAATCGAAAAACAAAAAATGGGCATCAGCATTTATCGTTTTACTATGAAACAAAACCAACCAGAGAAAACATTTGAAAGTTTAAATAAAAATAACATTGCTTCAGTGAAGGGTACTAAAATGAGGTAAAATGGGACTAAAAACCCCACATTTTGAACCCTGACCCCGGGACCAGACCACAAATCAAAAACGCTCGGGGATTTACACAGTAAATCGACTTTGCCGGTTCGAATGAGCCCAAGATAACGAAAATCAGCTGTCGTTCATGAGTTATGGTCGATCACACACACAGAATATAAAAGCTTTCACCCCTGCCCTGCAACACACAATCTCCACTACGTTCTGACTAACTTTATACCGTTATATATTAGAATATTTACAGGCATGTTTAGCTACAGGTTTTTCCATAATACCAAACAAAATATAATCAAGTAATCATACCATCCACGTCATAAAGCAGCTATATCCCCAATCGTTTTCTTTTGCTGTGTAAACATGATTGGTTTTGCGGATAAAGTTTGGTATGTTAGCCTTCTGAGCAATCAATCGTAGCTCCGCAACAGCTTGGCAAGACCAAGAGCTGAAATACAACAAAAACTTATAATAACAAAAATATCTAGTAACATCAAAAATATCGATATTTGCTAAATAATAAATTACCAGCAGCTTATCTCATCGCCAAGGTGGTGAATTCTGGTTGTTGAATATAATACATTATGTAATCTGGACAGCCATACACGACTATAATGAGCATCACATTACAAAATAATTCGAATATCCGTCATTTTGTTCGAATATTTGAGGATATGTGCTCGCTTATTGTGTAGTTAGAGAGTCATAATGTGAAAGTACATATGGGATAGATTGCTCTATAAATAATACAAATAACACCTACACAGCTCGTGCGATTACCGAGATACTGCCACTTTCGTGTGTTTCGGATAATATGGGTCTATTAAAAAACCCACTTTGACAACCATTGCCGCGTAAACAATTAAAGAAACACGCTACTATACAGATGCTGAACTGGCAACAATAATGGCACAACTCGCAGCTACTTACTTAGACGATGAATTGAAAGCTACACAATGAGGCCAAAAGTCCATATACCTGGAGCGATTGCGAAAATATTATTCTCGTGGATGTCGAGCTTGACGCGGAACGTCTGCTGTGGCCTACTTAACGCAATATGGCGCTACCTAGATCGTTTTGGTGTGTGCCTTGTAGGTTAGTGACTACGCTATTTAGGAGCTGTTTGCTTTTTCCTTAGTTCCGTTTAACCATTTGTCGCATGAATCATTGTGTATTTTATACAGTGTTTAGCAAACTTTTAGGCGAATTGCATGTGCATCGTTTTGGACAAAGCCTTGTACGTTAACCGCTACGTTATTTAGAAGCTGTTGCTTGGTTCCTGCGAACAACAAACGCACGCCGGACGACACCATCCAGTAGTGCATCGCGTCGCAATGTACGCTGCTACACACATGTGATTGCGGAAAAGGGTCTACAACTTTTTTGGCCTAAATCCTACATCCCAAAAGAGCCGCGCAGTAAAGCATTAGTCTTATTTGCTCTAGAAAATAAGCCCCATCTAACTCAGACACTATTTAGTCGAAATACAATAAATACATGATGTTTCAAAACGCTTCGCGACCGAAATCCCTTAGGCCCGCTTTTTCTCTGGAAGATATTGAAATCGGCTTCGCGCTCAACTAAGAACCACAAATTTCAAGCTTTGAAATGAGTTATGGCACCAAACAGCCCGGCCGCTAAAGTTGAGTTATGCGTGGCATCCTAAAAACTCAATAAAGAGCATTTGCTTGCTCGTTTCACTTACTATAGTCAGAATTAAATTATTATCACTAGAGTGTTGACCCTTTCAGTCCAAATAAAATAACTGACATTACGGAATTAGAGACGAAAAAGACAACTTAAATCTGTAGATCCTTAATACGCGAATCCACATTAGGTACGTACGTCAGGATTGTGCTTTTGTCAAAATCACGAATTGATTCGTGCTCACATTTTTTGCCTTGCTATTCGCATTTTTATGACCATGTTAGGGCAGCCAAAGGGGATGCTAAATCGCAAAATAGGCACCGCAAACAGCGCTTACCGCAAACCGTGCACACGTACATGAGGGAAAATCGTGATTTGTTCGCATTTATCGCTTTTACGATCGTGAACTGACTAGACAAAAGAACAATCCAAGCCGTTCTAAAGTGGATTCATGCATACCGAATCGGTGCTTTCTTTTTCAGAAAGCTCAAACTTCATATAAATTACAAACCATGACTGCTCACTATTTTTGGTTGTTTAAAGACTATTCAATTAGCAAGACAAAACAGCAGCGCGGCGCTACGACAGAAGGAGCTACTTATATACCTGCATCTCCACACATGAATGAAGCATTTCGTATGATTTCAACGCTTTCCACCAAGTCAAGCCCCAGCACCTCAGTATCTTTGAGGTGGTGTACAAAATGATCGTTTTAGGAAAAAAGTTGTTAATAATACTGTAACGCTATAATTGATCAGGCTTTGCTTTTAGTCCTAAAATTACAACAGCTTCGCTTATGCCTAGTTGTATGGTGGGAAGATACGTGTGGGAAAGCTTACGGTTGCGTCATCTGTTGTTGTTTATTGTAGGTATCGTGTGTACTGTATGGTTGTATTTATTACTGTGTATGTGTGTGTGTCTACCGTTTTCCTCTACATTTATGACGTGTAAATGAGCTGTTCGTTTACTGTACGTGTGTAAAATATTGTATGTATTACGAGTCACAACTGAAAAATCTGTTATTTCAGATTAAAAAAAAATTTCTCAGTATGCTGAATTATAAAATAACACTACCTGTGTAAATCCGGGGGGGACGACTGGGTGAAAATGGGTTTTTATGCCACAGGGCACATTGTAGATTATTCATACCAAATTTGGCATCAATTGGCCCACCCGTTAAGGAGTTACGGACCTCATCCCCTAGGCCATATCTAGTAATACGAAAATATATTGCTTCAGCCGAAAATACTCTGGAAAGTAACGTTCCCCTAATTTGTGTGGACCAACAACAAACAGACGGAGAAGTATCCGAAACAAACGTTGAATCCGAGAATGTTCGAGGTATGGGTACCGGATGGAAAGGACGCCTGCGCAAAAAGTAACTTATAGTTTTCTTGGGAAAAGAATCTGTACATGGTAAGTATCTTATTTTCTTTCTTGTACTTGTAACTAACCTCATATTTATAAAGGTGGGTCACGCCCAAGGTATTAACCCTATAGTTAAATTGAATAAAAAATTTTCAGTGGTCTTTAAACGACAAGGGGTGTTAGATAACATCCAAGACTTCATAGAACATCATATAGTGATTCCATTAAAACTAAATATTCAAGATCCGGAATTGTCGCCCTCATGTTTTAATGAGGACAATCAGAATAATTCGGACCCTCTACGATTCCTCTTAAAACAATTCTGTAATATGTCCACGGATATGAATAAGGCTTTTATCTCAACTTATAAACGTGCAAAAAAACAAGTTGGAAAACTTAGGGGATAACTTTAAAAATTTATTAAAACCAAAATTGGATCGTCGGCGGAAGAAACGGGGACTTTTAAGTGGGCTTGCATGTTTTATTGAATCAATTTTTGGCGGTTCTAGCCTCGGAGCAAGCGCTGATGCTTCCAAGGTTAGAAGAGCTCTTTATTTATTAAACACAAGAGTAACCGGTGTATCTTCTGAGGTTGTTAGAGTAAATGAAAGGTTAATCTCTTTGTCAAAAGTAGTAAGTAAAGGGTTTCAAAACGCAGACAAAAGAATTAATGTTATTTCGAATCTAACGGCGAAGCTAGCTGAGGTTCAGAAAGGGTTCAGGAATTCAATTAAAGCACTCGGATTTGCTCTGAACCAAACGGTTCAATTGAGTTATGTAGAGTTAAATTTTAACGCGCACTTAATTCCATGGCTGTCGAGTTTTTTCTTATGGAATGAACAGGTTGAGGGCATGTATTCCTTAGCTAATGCGCTGGGTCACTTTGAAAAGGGATACATTTCACCTGACGTAATACCTCCTATAAGTCTTAAAGAAACCCTATTGTCACTCAGTGGTAAGATTTCGGAAAGTGGTATAAGTCTAATGTATGAACCTAATGAAATCCGTATGTATTATAGGATACCACTCGTTAAAGCAGTGTACGCGGGGATTGGAAGCCTAGTGGTGGTACTAAAAATACCCATTGCTCGTGAAAACATGGAATTCAATTTATGGGGAATTAATTATGGTCAAATTGACATGGGGAGAGGTACTTATATGCAGGGCAACCCTAACTATGACCTCCTGGGTGTCAACAAGGTTGGATCACAATTCATTCTACTGAAACGAGAGCAACTTACTAACTGTATAGGATCAAAGTTTTTGCGGTGCCCAACTGTGTTTCCTATAATTTCAGTAAGTAATAAAGGTTGTGAGATTGAATTATTTCTTGAAAAATCTGGAATTCCCAAAAGTTGTGACGTGGTTATTACAAAGAATAGAGAACCGGTACAAACCTTTGATCTTACAGGTGGTTTTTGGTTTATGTCATCTGTGCAGTTGGATTGGCGTTTGTATTGTGATGGTAAGGTTCCCCAAAAAATTAAATCCTGTTCACAATGCGTAATTAGGTTGCCTTGTAGCTGTGGAATTACACTAGGCGAAATAACGATCCCAGTCCGTAGATACGATTGTGGGTTCATGGCTTATGCCAACGAAACATATATTTCTGAAAATGTTATTTTTGAGCAATTTGACCCAGCGTTATCTACTAACCGAACTTGGCCAGGGTTTGATTTAAGTGTACCTAATTTGGTTGATGTTGAAAAATATTTCGATGATAATTTAAGGGCTGATTCAGAAAGTGTCGTAAATTTAACCAAATTTCGGGAACGTATAATTCAAGAGAATAAGTCATTTGTATCTTCCGATGTGGCTTTACAAAGATATGTGGATAGGAAAATTTACCAGATCAAAAATCAGGAATCTAGTAGTTGGATTTATGTCATTATGTTGGCCATTGGAGAAGTGATTTTATTCTTATTGCTATTTTTGCAGGTTTTCAGATAGTCAAATTCCGCTCCTACAATAGTAATGGAACAGTCAGGTAAACAGGACTCCAAATCAAATAGACCATCTTTGAGTTTGGGAAAGTTTTTAAACCCGAAACCGGTAAGTCAGACCGAAAATTTCGAAATGGCAACTCATGGTGACTCTAATTTGAACGATCTTAAAGGAATAAGTGACCATTTTGAGGCCTTGAAAAAACTTAAACAAGAAAAACCCAATGAATGTGTGTCTTATATGTAGTGTGTGTGCAGATCTCTCTCCAAGTTGTGTAATTGCATATGTTAATATAAATTCATGTTTTTAGGGTAACTGGGTTTAGAACATACTTTATGATTTCGTTATACTAAATACTCTGGTGTATATAAATTATATATAACTTAGGTGTGGGCAAATGGTGTATTTATGTTCTGTCAGTACTTTTCATTGTGTTGTTATTTAGCACTGAAATGTGGTTTATGGTGTATTTTACCCGTATATCTATCATCACGGCGTAACTACTCATGTAATGGCAACGAGCAATACTTATTGAATTTAGTGACCGAACTAATTATCTACAATGTTACAGTGATAACATTGAAGGCAGTTCTTAAATTTTGGTAATTGGCATAAGATTTGGATTCGAGCATAAGAGCCAAAATTCATAACAAGTTATAACATGTGTTGAAACCGAGCTAGTATACTGGTCCGCTAACTGACTATGTTTAATGTAATGGAACGTGGATTCCAATTCTCGGAAATTGAAGATGATGTTGTAGTTATGTTCATTACTAATTTCAGGATCAGCCAGTTAAATTTTCTAAAAGAATCGATATCGCCAGACGAATGAAACTGGCGTTCGGAATCAAATTGGGCTCTAGCCGGTATAGTCTTTGAAGGATTCAAGGTAAATGTTACAGTGGCCATTAAAAGAGTTGGGTAAAATGGTAAATTCTACATTACAAAGGGTAAGAGTCTGTTTATTTTCATTAGTGGTAATGATGTATAAGCTTGATTAGGTGGTCAAGCGTTGGATGTTTAAAATGTTTAAGTGATTAGTTTTAGATAAGTTTAAGTGATATTTTTTGGCCCTTTTTATTTTTGTTCGGTAATACCCTCCTCTACTCTAAACTTACGAAATTTAACTAAGTTTTTATTATTTATTAAATGAGGGAAATTAACGTTAATTAAATACTGTAAATAAACTTTGAACTCTATACGCGTCAAAAAAAGAGATGTTCATATGGCACATTTAGGATAATAGGAATTTATAGGTAATCTCTTAAAAGTATTTCAAGCGTATTTTGTATTTGATTTTGGAATAGTTATAATTGTATGTTAATACTATACGTACGTGCAGCTAGCAACGGGGGGAGGGATAGGTGTACTCCCTTATGGTAATCAGATAACAAATCCATCAGTATATGTACCCTGAGATCAAAATTATAGGTTAAATATTCTACTGAACATTTCGCAAACCTCTAATTTTTCGTGTTTCCACAAAACTTAGAAGGAATTCGCGCCTCTGATAGCTAGCTGTAGGCCTGGTCGTTTTCTTAAAGTGTGTAAAAATAACAAATATCTTATTCAAATAAAGCTTCAAACAAATAGAGTTAGATTTAAATTTAAATTTAGTGAGACGTTATTTCTAAAGAAACATAAGGACGTATTATTTAATCATTAAAAAATGTGTCTTTAGGATGGGAAAATCGTAAAGGAAAATGTGTGAGATTTGTAAAAGGTAATAAGGATAAACATAAAGTATGTTGGGATTCTGGATTCGTGTAAATTTTATTTCAAAATAAATTAGGAACTGGCACAAAAATAAGATGCGATAATAATTTGTTCTTAATCTAGATAAAGGTATTGTTATAGAAAGAGTTAAACCACAAAAAGAGGTAGTCAACCTAAATCAAAAGTAGGTCATTCTTTTTGGACTAAAATTCTTGCATTTCTTAAAATTTTTTTTAACCTAGCGTTCCACAAATGTTTGCGCACCAGACACTTCAAATAACTGTAATATCGACGTGACGCTGCTGCACTGCGCACTTCCCAGACGCAATGCCCATACGACCCCGGCTATCGTGACTTCAAGGGCGGACCTGATGGGTTTCAATCACGCGAATGTCTTTTCCCACGCGAGTCAGGCCCAAGAAATGACGGAGCTTAGCAAGCCGCAGGAGCGCTTCACAGGATGTGTTCTGATCCTGCCGGACGGGTTGCGCACGTAGTCTACGAGGTACTACCTTTGAGGTCCCCAGGGAGGTCGGCTCCGTCACCTGCTCACAGGCCAAAGAGACCGTACCACTATTCCCTATCCACGTCCAAACCCGGGAAGTATAAAATTCTTTCCGACTTTTGTAAATGGGGAATTTATTTGGTTTCGTTTTAGCC